>ML105632.1:12628-31321 GCA_003697995.1 Taxidea taxus jeffersonii | reverse complement strand
TTGAGAGTGTGTGTGTGTGTGTGTGTGGATGTGTGCTTGTGTGTGTTGGCCACACACGTGCACGTGTATGAATTTGTGTCCTTGTGTATGGATGTGTATGTCTCATGTTAGTATTTATGTGCCCATATGTGTATAATATGTGCATGTTTTTCTCTGAGTGTCTCACAGGAAAGGTAGAGAAATTGAGAGGGAGCATCCAGACACTTTTATGCCAATTTGATAGAGTAATTTTATGCTAATTGAATCTAATGATAAGAAATTCGGCCTTGTGTTTTCTACATGTATATGTTCTATTTCATTTTTCTAGTAATTCACTTTTTTGCATTTTGTGAAAGCATGGGTCTGTGGCAGACTGCACACAAAACTCTTCCTTCCTCATAGTTTGAGAAGCACTAATTAGGACCAGATCAACATTCTGGGAAGGTTCTGATTCTGAAATTCCCAAGGGAGAGAGACTCACTTTAGAAAGCTGAGGTTCCTGCTCTGGGTCATATCAAGGAGGCATGAGGACAGACAAAGGGGTGGGAGTCAGGCCTCAGATCTGACTGACATCTGGGGGCACAACCTGCTCTTCCTCCCCTTCCTCTCCCCTAAGTGAGATGGGACCACCAGGCAGTTCTCAAGTGGGTGGGAGGCTGATCTTGCTGTGCCTCCAAGCCCACACCTGTTCAAGGTGCTGCCCTCCCTCCTGCCTGCAGAACAGGAAAAGCTGATGTCTAACAGGTAAGATGGGCTTTCCAAACCTCCATACTTCCCCTGGGATAGTTAACATACATTTGGAGTGGAGGGGGGTGACAACAGAGTCTTTTATTGCATGAAAACCAGACACCTTGGGCCGGTACAGGGAACCCAGGCAGATCTTCCTGCTTTTTCTTCCTTAAATAATCTTCCCTGCCTGGATCCCTCTAAAGTGTCCAAACATAGCCTTCCCAAGGCCCTGACTTGGTTGGCATTTGCCAAGAGGGCCTCCAAAATCATACACACCTTAAGGTCCACAAAACCTAGGTCCACCTTTACTGAGATCTTCATGGTACCAAACTCGGAAAGCAAGACAAGCAACAGCGAAGGGCTAAAGAGAATGACTCCTCTTTCCTCATCACTTGGAGCGTCTATAAAACCCCTTATGGATATTAAGAGTATGTGAAATTGGGTGTGTGGGAGGCAAGTGGTATTGGCAAAGAGGGGAAAGATTAGTCGAGGACTCAAGGGTGGGAATTCAGCAGCCATGTCTGGAGTCTGCAGAGCTTGGGCTGGGGATGGGGGGGTACACCTGGCTTTAAATAGTATTACCACGTGCACAGGGACCATTGTTACCAGCTGGAACCAGGCCATCCTTGTGGTGTGGTGGGACACAGGCCATGGTGGAAGGCGTGGCCAGCTGCAGCTGCTGGAGCGGTCTGGACGCCTCCCTGAGATGAACTCGAATGTAGTTAAGGACACAGGCCCTTGGCCCAGGTGGCAGTTCTCACAGCCCTTCTTGCAGACTTGTTGACCTTGCCCGTCACTGTGTTGCATCCATGGGGCCCGGGTTGCACTTTCTGTGCTGAGTCTCAAACTGCAAAGCTGAGGTCTTGTGACTGAGCTTGGCCCTGGCTGGGACCTCAGGCACCCACAACCCGAGCAGCAGGGGCAGCAGCAGAGGGCGGGATCCTGCTCTGGCAGCTGCCCTCTCTTGTAGGGGAGCAAAGGCACAGAGGAAAAGTGTGACACCATGGGGGGAGCCCTGCTGGCCCCTCCAAGAATTTCATACCCTAAGGCAATTATGCAGTGCCTCCATGGCCTCAGACATTTAAGAACACCACTGACGTTTTATGGTTCAGTCCCAGCAGATAATGTGCCTTTTTATGCCCTACAATAAATACTTACATTGTTTATCTCTCATAAGAGTTTTACGAGGCAAGTATGATCACATTTTTTAACATATGACCAAACTGAGACTCAGAAAAGTTAAGGAAATTGCCTATCACCACACAGTTAAAGAGAGTCAGAAAGAGGATTTTAATCAACACCTCTCGGTTTCCAATGCCCCTGTTCTTTCCACACTCCCAGGTTTCTTGTTTCCAGCACTGAGATCTCATAGGGGAAACGAATCTCAAAAGAAAAATGGGCTAAGGGTCCGTACTCCACTCTCCCAGGCTAGTTCAGGTGTTCCTGAGTCAGTGTTGAGGTGGTGGAGTGAGGCTAATTTCTTTCTGTTCTGTGGCCTAGTTTCTCACCAAAGCTAGAGAAACAGTTGCTTCCAGTAAAGGAGCCCCCTGTTCCAGCTGGCCAAGCAGCATGGTGCGTTGGGTTCTTTCTGTGGCAGACATTTGCGCTGTTGAAGAAAGTCTTGGAATGATAGAGTGTCAGAGCTGGAAGAGTCCTTAGACATATCCCAATCAACTCCCTCCAGCTGAAGGAGCTGGAGTTCGTAAAAGAGGCCACCTATGAATGGCAGAGCTGGGGCCAAGAGCTTTGTGACTTTAACCTACCCCTTTGGTGTGGTGCCAGGCTGAAAAGGGAGGGAGAAAATGGTTCCCATAGGGAGAGCGCACAGTGAGGTCTCTGTTTGTGGTCTTGGGTGGTGCATGAACATTGCCTTCAGTAATTCTCTTCTGATCCTTGTGATAACATTTAGGAGGAAGTCTATTAGAGTAAGGTGGTAAATTCTTTCTCTCCCTTTCCAATAGAGACCACAGATCTCAGGCTGAGTCTTCATCTGTAAACAATATCTGGATAGAATTTTTAAAAAATTGGATGACACTGGGGTTCCTGGTGGGCTCAGTCTGTGGACCATGTGACTCAACCTCAGAGTTGTGAGTTCGAGCCCCACGTTGAATGTAGGGATTACTTAAAAAATATCATAGTTAAAAAATAAAATGGGTGCCTGAATGGCTCAACTGGTTAAGCGTCTGCCTTTGGCTCAGTCGTGATCTCAGGGTCATGAGATCAAGCCCCACGTTGGGTGTAGAAATTACTTAAAATAAATAAATAAAACTTAAAATTTTTTTAAAAATACCAAAGAATTTGTATATATAGACATATGGATATCTTTTAAAGATTTATTTATATATTTATATAAAGATTTATTTATATATTGATATAAATATTCTCTCTCTATATATATATCTTTTAAATATTTATTTATTTATTTGAGAGATGGGGCAGAGAGAGTCCCAAGCAGACTCCACACATTGGGCAGAGCCCCACGTGGGGCTCAGCCTCACCACCCTGAGATCATGACCTGAGCGGAAACCAGAGTCAGATGCTCAAATGACCGCCCTACGTATATATTTAGTAAGTTACAGGACCGGCAGTGAGGGGATAGTGCAACAATCGTCAAGGGACAAAGCAAATGACTGCAGCTGGTACACTTGCTCTGAGCTACAGCTTATCACTTACACACTTATCACTTCACTGCCTTTGAGACAAAATGCTCCTCAAAGTGGCACAAATCGCAGAGGCTCCTAGGATCTGCATTGGCAGAGGGGAAACTGCTGAGATTTTTGTCCCTCTGCCACCGAGGTGGAGCTTGGTTCACCAACGCAGATCACCTTTTCCACAGCAGGGATCTCTTCATGTGCTCCTCCCCACAAAGCTAACAAAACATTGCTTTTTGAGCCCAGGAGAACAGTATCCAGCCAACAGTTGACTTGGGCCCCAGGGAGCAAATATATACTTATTTATCCGGAAGTCATTTCTCTTTTGCAGGCCCTCAGCTGAGCTTCTCTCATGGGGTTGGGAGGATCACCAAGTGATTATTCATTAACAGTTGCAGATCCAAACCTCTGGGCTTTGGAGTGAGGGTGGGGATGGGAGGGGTGGTGGGGGAGCCAAGGGCTGGCATGAACATTCCGTGCTGACTGAGATGATTGACCACAGATTTTGCAAGCTCTGAATCCAATTAAGTTGCAAACATGCTTTAACTCAGGTAGATGCTGAGCCTGCAGCTGGCCAACCCCACTCAGGCAGGCCTGGGAAAGGGGTTCCTTCCATCATGTGTTTGGTCCTAGTCATTCATCATAACTCTTCCCAACTACCACAGTCTCAGGGCCCTTTTATCCATTAAGCACCAGAGGCTCAGTGCCTAGGGTTTGGGAGGTTTTCAAGGGCCTATGCTATTGGAGACTGGGAAGAAAACGACATTCCCTCCAATACAGGAAAAGTCAACTTCCAAAATCAACTTTCAAATATGTACTTACCTGTTATCACAGTAACAAAGTTGACTTCATTTATTTTGCAATTTGGCACTCATAAAAAGTTTATTACATTGCAAAACAATCTTAGGTTAGATATTCTCATTTTATAAGAATTCTCAAGTACTATAATAGCAGAAGGAGCAGTACCAATTGCAAAGTATTTGTAGTCAATTTCAGATGTAAAGCTTTAAATATCATTTCAGATACGCTTTGGCAAGAATGATACTGAATGAGGAATATGTATATTATATATATTCAGTGTGATGGAGTGTTATGGTGTCAAGCATGGTATAGTGGTACTAAACACGGCCCTACTTGTGGGGCCAGTCAGCACAGGCTGTACCACACCAGCAGAAGGAAAGAGACACTACTAACCACAATTTCGTGGAGGTCTGCTTGGCACAGTGATAAGTACTTTGTTAAGAATTCTATCTATCATTTAAAAAAATTTCTTATTTATTTTTTTATAAACATATAATGTATTATTAGCCCCAGGGGTACAGGTCTGTGAATCACCAGGTTTATACACTTCACAGCACTCACCATAGCACATACCCTCCCCCATGTCCACAACCCCACCACCTTCTCTGGACCACCCTCCCCCCAGCAACCCTCAGTTTCTAGCTATCATTTTAAAAAGCATTTACTGGGGCACCTGGGTGGTTCAGTCAGTTAAGTGTATGACTCTTAATTTCAGCTCAAGTCATGATCTTGGGGTCCTGGGATGACTCCTGCATCAGGCTCTGCACTTTGTGTGGAGGCTGCTTGAGATTCTCTCTCTGTCTGCTCCTCCCCATACTCATGAGTGTGTGTGCTCTCTCTCTCAAATAAATAAATTTTTTTTGTTTCTTTTTTTTTAAAGATTTTATTTATTTATTTGACACAGAGAGAGAGATCACAAGTAGGCAGAGCAGCAGGCGGGGGTGGGGAGAGCAGGCTCCCTGCTGAGCAGAGAGCCTGATGTGGGGCTCGATCCCAGGACCCTGAGATCATGACCTGAACCAAAGGCAGAGGCTTAACCCACTGAGCCACCCAGGTGTCCCCAAATAAATAAAAATTTAAAAAAGTGTTTACTGTGTACCAAGGCATTGTACTTTGTATAAAATTTTATCTGCAAAGCAATTATGTGGTCCATGTTATTACCCCCCTTTTACAGAAAAGGAAAGAGAGGCTTGGAGAGATTAAGGCTACAGATTTATTAAGTGGGACTGAAAATGAAGTAGGTCTGGTTCCAAAGTTATGTTGTTCCTTTCTGCCATATTATTTACCTGTTAATTGACGTTACCTTATGAGCTAAGAGTCACCTGGTGACCAAATTCTATTCTAACGGACTGGTCTTCCTTTTGTCTACTGGGCATGTTTTGCTCTATTCAATTGTACTTATTTTTATTGTTGTTGTTTGTTTTTTGTTTTTCCTTCCCTGAGAGCCCTCCCTCAAATGTTATTCATCTTTCAGAGCTCAGGTTGATCACATGTGTGAACACTCCCAGTCAAATCTACCCTGGGTTAATCCCTCCCGAACCTCACGTCCTTCAGCATTACTTCCTGGTACCACTCATTTGGGTTTTTAGATGTGTGCTACCTTGCTTTGTTATTTGATTCTTACATGTGTGTCCAGTCTTCCCAACTGGATGGAAAACTTGTGGGACAGGAATCAGGTTGTCTTGTGCTACTCTAGCCCAGAGGGGACACTCAGTGACTGTGCTGCCTCTCAAAATCCTCGTTGTTTGTAACACAAGGATGTGTAATAGTTGTATAAGTTCTAAAATGCCCCCGGTATTTTATTTTATTTTATTTTTTAAAAAATATTTTATTTATTTATTTGTTAGAGGGAGAGAGAGAGAGAGAGAGAGAGAGAGAACAGGCAGACAGAGAGGCAGGCAGAGGCAGAGGGAGAAGCAGGCTCCCTGCCAAGCAAGGAGCCCATGTGGACTCGATCCCAAGACGCTGGGATCATGACCTGAGCCGAAGGCAGCCGCTTAACCAACTGAGCCACCCAGGCGTCTCACCCCCGGTATTTTAGAGTTAAAAGTTAAAGACTCTATGAAACAATAAGAAACATCCAAGTGCTCACAGCCAGACTAGAATGTAAGAAGAAACTGCACAGTTAGATCTTGAGGTAGCTCAAAGGAGGAAATGCAGAGAATAAGCGATGATCCCCTAAAGACTAGTGTTTTCCGGATACTCAAGGAAGGGTGGGTGAGAGTGCCACAAAAGTCTGTCTGGGCCATGGGCATGAAGGACAGCAGCAGCACGAAGAAAGTCCTTGACCTACAAATGCCATCCTCAGTATGGGTCATCAGGCTTCCCCCTCTGAACGTCCTTCTGGTGGTGAGAGGCAGAGTCTCTAGGAAGAAGAAGGTTCTGGAGGAGTGAGGTGCTGCAGGAGGGGCTGGAGCCACTAGGAGGGAAAACATGGCGTATGCATTTTTTTCATCCTTTGCTTGGGTCCTGTGTGAGCTTGTCCAGAAGTGGTTCCTGGTCGCTCAGTGGAGAGCAATGGGAGGATTCATTGTGACTACTGAACTGGAAGCAAAGTGCTCTGATAAGTTCCTTGAGATGAGGTGTGAGAGGAACTGCTGCTGCCACCATCCAGAGGTGCCAAGGTGGAGACAAGCTGGGATGCAGAAGGCCTGAAATAAAATCTACCCAGAGGGAAGCCTCATGATGGTGGAACATCAGCTGCTGGAGGCAAGTGGTTGCTGACAGTTGTGTCTCTGGGCTCCACATAGCTTTCTTCCCAACAGCTTGACACATCCATGGTGGACCACCTGGAGCCTGGACAGGTGACAGGGAGGAGCACTTACCCCTGGCAGTGATCCCTGCCATCCTGGCCTTTGATCGGCTTCAGCCATGCAAACTTGCTGCGGTGCTGATTCAAAAATGAGATGAGATTGTGCATGTTTAGCTCCCCAGTGATGTATGTCCTGAGTATGTATAATGATATCCTTGCAAGAGACAAAGAAGAGACAAAGGAACATAATAGTGTAAACCGACTGATCATCCAGGGAACTGGGTTGAGGCGGGCTCAGGCTGGAAAAGCCCAAAGGTGAACAAGAAGGGTGAGGCTTCAGGGCAGCATCTTGCTCTTGAGCAGCTCTGGAAGAACAAGCCTACTGTGCCCAGTTCTTCTGACTATACTTCTTTGTCTGTTTACTGGGATCCAGGACCTTGGCGATGAGTCAACAACCACCAGGGCTGGGGGTGGTTGGTCTCACACTGAGGCAGGGGTTTTGTCAGAAGCTTCCGACAGGGAATCTCTCCAAGAGAGATTCTCATCTAAGAGGGGTCCTTGGCTCTGAAGACCCATGGCCATGACATATCTTGGATCCTGGTTTCTGAACTCTGAGTCTCAGAGTTCTATTACAAGAAATTCATTGCCATATTCCTTCTAAAAAGAATCACTCTGTTGCCAGTGGCTGACCCTGTCCCCTGCCAGATCCATTTCCTCTTTACTGTGTAGCTCTTTGGGGTCTTCTCAGGGAGCCCAGTCCCACCATGATCTTGCCTCAGCAGTTGGACTGTATCTCTTGCTCTTGAGTATAGGATCTGTCCTCAGGAAACAGAGCATGTAATCTTCAGCCCAATCAGAGCTGAAGCAGGGGGCTCTCCTCACAAGTGTTTTGTGGTCTTTGACTTATTACAAGCCTATGTGCAGCATTTGGATCTCCCAGGGGTGACAAAAACAACAGTGATAGAAATGATCATAGCTAATATTTACTGAGAGTTTTCTGGGTTCTAGTCACTGTTCTAAATGCCTTATGTCTGTTTTTTCTCTGTATCTTTCTCTTTTATTTTTGTTTTTTTTAGCACGTGAAGGACCTTCCTACTGCCCTTACCCCATACTATCTTATCTTTCTTACCCACTTCTTGAAGAGAAATACTGGTCAGAGACTCAGACCCATGGAGAGCAAGTTAAAGAAAACCCGGTTAAGGCCAGTGTACTCCTACCTTTGACTGAATGCAGACATGTGAGGGGTATACAAAGACATATAAGATAAATGTCTTCTTTCCCAGTTTTCCTGAAGTTATTTGGGGGGGAAGAGGAAGTAATTTAAACATTATTTTTACATGAAATAAAACTGTATGGTGGAGTATATTGAAAAATTCAAATAAATTACAGATTTTTTTACAATTTAAAATGTCTTTGCATTGAAGTAATTTCAAATTTATATATAAGTTTCAGAAAGAGTACACAGAGCTCCCCTATATGCTCTGACCAGATTCCCCAATTATTAACATTTCTGAACTATTTGAGAATAGGTTACAGACATGATGTTCTATTACCCCTTAATACCAAAGTGAGTATTTCCTAATTACAAGTTCCCTTGCCTACATCAGCACAGCACAACCATCCAAACCAGGAAATTAGCTTTGATCTATTACACACAAATGAAATTTTAAGATAACATATAAAACATCTATGCACATGGCGATTCTAAAAATATTAGTTAAGTGAAAGAAGGAGGCTTCAGAGAAGGTTCATGTTTGCTGGGCAAGACTTGAGGTATTTTAATGAATTCTCCTTTGCCATTACTAGCTCCTCAGGGAAAAGTCTGAGACACATTGCTCTGTGTCTAGTTGACCATGAAAACTCAGCCATGGATGCACCAACTTTGAAGGTAAAGAATAGTTACCCTCACCAATGATAAAATGTTTTGGGATGTCTCAGGCCCACCTGGAGGTCTGCCAAATATTTTCCTACTGGCTCCAAATAGCAGATGGAAAGTGAAGACCTTTGTTCTCTCTTTTTTAAAAAAATATTTTATTTATTTATTTGACAGATAGAGATCACAAATAGGCAGAGAGGCAGGCAGAGAGAGAGAGAGAGGAGGAAGCAGGCCCCCTGCTGCGCAGAGAGCCCAATATGGGGCTCCATCCTAGGACCCTGAGATCATGACCTGAGCCGAAGGCAGAGGCTTTAACCCACTGAGCCACCCAGGCGCCCCAAGACCTTTGTTCTTGCAGCATGCCCTTATTCATGTCTCCAACAGCCAGTGGTATGGCCCAAGGACATATACTTGACTAGTTTGTAACCAAGTCCTTGGGTACTGTTTTGTTCCCATCTCACTGACACAATATGAACATTGAGGTGAAGGGGATGTGGTCCATGGGTGAGAGGCAGAAATGTAAACACACTGGGATTACAGACACTAAACCCTCTTTTGGATGAACATGCTTGTCTCTCAAGTCTGGGAATCTACCCATTTGTAGATTGATTTGCCAGACCATGGACAGTGAATTTGACTTTGGAAAATGTCTAAGATCCATCTGGGATAATTAATTAGAATTTCAGTTTGGAATATCACTGGACTAGTTCAAGAAGCCTGAGCACTTACTTAAACTAGCCTTGTGATCTTGGACAAGGTGTTCAAGTCCTCTGTGTATTATTTTTCTCATTTGCAAAATGGGGAAGGCTGGACTAGATGATCTCCGAGGTCAGTGGATACAATCTCTTGTAACATTTTAATTTTATGAATATTTGCTGAAAGAGCCTAAAGCTTTATAGATGTGTAGATCTGTGTTGTGCTAGATGCCACAGCCTGAGCAGGAGTTTGTACTAATTTATACCAAGTCAGTTTATGCTTTAAATGTGTAAGCTCAACTAAGTTTCTATGTGAAGACCACTGAAAATGACAGCTATGATGTTTTCCCGCTGCAAGCAGTCCATTGGAAAGCAGGGAAGGACCATGAGCCATGCGCCCTGGTGGCACTTTTGAGTAATGGAAGACAAAGTAGGAAAGGTTGCTGAATCTGAGAGTGGGAAGGATGTGAGGGTCCACAATGGAGGCAAGGGCACAGTAAGCTCACCTGAGGACGGACTTAGATGTCAGGAGGGGAAGTTGTCACTAGAGCCCTCTTGCCATTAATTGCTGTGATACATGAATCCTTTAGAGAGGAGCTGGAGTAGAGGACACCCTCAAAAAATAGTGGTCCTAAATCCTCTGCCCTCTTTTTATATCTTTTGATTCATGGAGGGTAGAGCTGGGGGGGAAAAAACAACCCTTAACTAGTCTGAACAGAAATACTCAATTTAATGCCCCTCCTTTTTCACTCCAATTGGAGCATTGCCTCCTACCCCCACCCCACTCCAATTACTTTACCTAGAGCAATAATGCATATTGTCCTTTTTGTCTGACCTTGAGCCTTACTTTATCCACGCTTGGCTAGGGACTACTTTTGGCAGAGGGAGACTAAGGAGGAGTTTGGCCTCTGTTTAAATCCTTTGTTCTACTGTCACGGAAGTCGGGCCTGCTCCATCCATCACAGGTTTGGCCACTTGACATTTGACACCACAGCAATAAATATAAATGATAACACCTCTTGAACTTTTCCTACAGGCCAGCCACTGTACTAAGTGCTTAAAATATATTGTCACATTTAATCTACCTAATACTCCTGTGAAGTAGGTTACCTTTATATAGATGAGGATTTTCCATCATAATGTGTATTTATGGGTAGACACCTTTCTTTAGCTCCCCTCTTGGGAACTATGGGCTTCATAGTTCTATTATCTTCCATAGCCCCATTATTGATGTTTTCTCATGCTCCTGTAGTGTCATGGTTGCTCCCAGCCTGACTGCTTTGGAGTCCTGCACAGGCAAACATCCTGGCAAGAGCTGTACCTGCTCTTCTTTCTAACTTCCATGGGGATAGGGGTAGGTGAAGACCTATAAAAGAGAAAATCATAAAAAATAAAAAATAAAAAAAAGAGAAAATAAAAAATCTTCAAAGTCCTTTTGGAAGCTCAGTCATGCAGGAGCATAAGAATGGGCCAAGTTTCTCTCAAAGGAAAGGCTCCCTGGATGTTATTGCTATTGGTGTGTTTTTTTGCTGCCATAGCACTGGGGCTATCCCCTAGAGCCATGGATACTATCAAGAGGGTCATTGACACTATGAATCAATGTGTGGAGAAGGGTCCTCATCTCAAGGGCATTTCCTCTTCCCACGTTCTGCCCTTGAGATCAGGACACTTCTCACATTGATTCAACTGGCCTTCTTGTCTATGGGTCATTTACTTCAGAGTATGGAGACTTCGGGAAACCAGGGTAATGTAAAAGAGTCTCCTACCTAATGTACCTCGGTTCTCACTTGTAGGAAAGTGAGTGAGCTTTAGTACCGGTTTTTGTGTTACTTTTTTTACTGGACTCCATTTCTTTTCTTTCTTTTCTTTTTTTTTTTTTTAAGACAGCGCGCACACACAAGTGAGCGGGTGGGCGGGGCAGAGGGAGAGGAAGAGAGAGAATCTTAAGCAGGTTCCATGCCCAGAGCAGAGCCCAGAGCCTGACATGGTGCTCCATCTCAAGACCCTGAGATCATGACCGGAGAAGAAATCAAGAGTCAGACACTTAACTGACTGAGCCACCCAGGCACCCCATACTGGACTCCATCTCTGCTCCTTAGGTCCAGGTTGAAACAATTTTCTTTAAAGGAACCTACACAAGGCTGGGCAATGTTCCCCTGCACACACTCCTCCCCTCTCCAACTCCTACCCCCAGAAACAGAAGTGTTTAATAACTAATCAGTCTCCTTTCCCCATCCTTCAGGTTTCAGGTAGGAATGCATCAAGCTTCAGTCAGCCTTGGTAATTGGCCCAAGCCTGTTATTCACTTTGGACCTCACATTTGAGCTTTGGAAAGCTGAATAACCAAATACTTATTTCAGCATTATTCTTGGCATCTGTCAACTTGGTTGTGATCAAGGTCATGTGAAGGAGTGGGTGACTGTCAATCAGTTAAAGCATCAGTAATGAGAACAAGGCAAGTCATTTGGATTCATTGTTAATATCTGAATTACTTTCAAATATTAGTGAGCACTCTAGATATAACGAGAGAGTGATATTTTCCTTATGGACTTTTTTAAATGTTGAAATTCTATCAGTCAGTAGAAGTATAAATGCACAATTATTATTTTAAGAAAAATTGTCTAGGGGTACCTGGGTGGCTCAGTCATTTAGATGTCTGCCTTTGGCTCAGATCATGATCCTGGAGTACAGGATCAAGCCCCGCTTCTCCCTGCTCAGCAGGGAGTCTGCTTCTCTCTCTGCCCCTCACCATGTTCATGTTCTATCTCTCAAATAAGTAAAATCTTAAAAAAAGGAAAAAGAAAAATGTTATAATAATGGTTTTCAAAGCTTATATGCAAAACAATGAAGAATTTTCATATAAAATAGGAAAATTAGTTGACTTAATATAAAGTAGGAGATAGTATATTAGCTGGATAACTTTAAAAAGATCCTTATATACTTTTTGATCCAAAAGTATTTATAACAATTTAATAAACAGTGTAAGTACTATTACATTCAAAAAATAGTATAAGGCATAACAACAGAAATTAGATTTTATCTTACTTCTATGATTCTATGATATAATCATTATAGAATTGATTGATATATTAAGATTTATCATGTTAAATAAAATAATTCTTAAGAACTATACATTCAGGGGCACCTGGTGGCTCAGTGGGTTAAGCCTCTGCCTTTGGCTCAGGTCATGATCCCAGGGTCCTGGGATCGAGCCCCGCATCGGGCTCTCTGCTTAGCGGGGAGCCTGCTTCCCCCTCTCTCTCTGCCTGACTCTCTGCATATTTGTGATCTCTCTTTCTGTCAAATAAATAAATAAAATAAAATAAAGAACTATACATTCAGGAGGATTTTTTTTTAGGTATAACTTACATACAGTCAAGTACACAAACCTTAAGCATATAGCTCAATGGGTTTTCTGACAAAGTAAACATAACCGGACCAAGAAAGAACATTTCCAGCTTACCTCTTACCCCTTCCCAGTTAGTGCTCCCCAGGATACCATTATTCTGAACTCCATCAGCACAGATTACTTTTGAATTGTGCTGAAGTTTTAGTTATTTAATACTATTTAGGTAATGAATCTTTCAAGAAAAAGTTTTATTTGGGAATTCTCATTTTGAGAGTATGCATTAAAAGCATCATTTTAGCCACTTCAAATTTTGTGTAGAGGATGTCTTCGAAACCATAATATCCATAAGAAAAAATAGCAATATATGAAACTTATATTTATATGTGATAAATATCAATTTATACATTTTATGTTTATACAAATATATAAAGTTATAAAAAAAGAATAAAGAAAAAATCAATACCCCTAAGTATCTTGCTTCTCTATGCATCTCAGTCCAAACTGTCTATTTAGAGTTATAAATGTAGAGTATAATGACCATATTATATATAGATTTATAGTCAGTCATTTGGCATTTGGCTACAATGTGTATTTAATGCATGTCTACTTCAAGGCTCATCAATGTATTGGCCCCACACGCTGCTTGAATTGTTCAATGTTCGGCTCTTTCTTTGACCATCCCTTCCCTACCTTCTCTCCTCCTCTCAAACCACCCAACCCACCTAGCTGGACTTTGCTTGCAGACTTGTCCTCTAGCCTACTCAAGAACATCACTCTAGCAGGAGAAAGCCCTCAAGGAAAACTGAGTGGGGGTATTTGCCTTCATCTGCATGCCTGCCAAGGTGAATGTGACTAGACTACTATGTGCTGCTACCAGTGATCATTATTCAATGCTTACCAGTGCCAAGGGCTGATTAAGGCTACATAGAAGTCATTTCTAAATCTTCCTGCAAGCCTGTTGGGTCGGTGGGATTCCTCCTGTAATTTCACTGTATGGAAATACAGCCGCAGAGAGGTTCATTAGTTTACTCCAGGTCACATAGCCAGGAAGACGGAGCCAACCAAGATTTACACCCAATTTTATCTGGGTCCAAACTGGCTCTGACTCTGGTAAGGAGTAAGGGAGCACTGGCGGTGTCCGGGAGGGACAGAAAGAGAACAGTCACCCCAGCTCGGAAGGGAAGGTCTAACAAGGTAACTGGACGGTGAAGTAGGGCAGGCATGGGGCATCGTGCAGTTTGTCTGGGGCTGAAATAAAGGAAAGAAAGAAGGGGCTAGTGATGGTCAGGACTGCAGGCAATGGGGGTGGGCTGGGACGTGGGCACCTCACAATAGACCCAAGGTAAAGCCGTAGCTTCTCCAGTTCTGCTCACTAGAGACAGAGCAATGGTGTCTGCAGCCCAGGGGGACTGGGAGATGGCATTTCCACATCTCAAGCCCTCCGGCCTGGGCAGACTGCCAGAGTGGGGAGCCAGGGAAGCACCGAGGCAGGACTGATCATTATCAGAGGAAGGAAGCTCTGGCAGCTCCCACCAGCCTGTTTGTGACCAGCAGGCTCTGGGCCACGGAAGTCCCTTGAGGTCAAGGGAAATGTGATACTGGAGCAGGGGGATAAAGCTGGGACACTCCCCTAACCATACGCCTTCGGGCCAAAGGGATCTAGCCAGAGCCAGGCCCGAGGCCCAGGTCGGAAGAGCAGTGGGCTAGAGAAGGGGGAGGCCAATTAGAGAGGCAGAGAGAGAATGAATTAAGATCGCTGGAACACCTCATAAACAGCTCTTGGCTAGAGGGCTAGTGACCTTGATTGCAGCGGGCACAGGGCAACTGGCTCCTCAGAGCTCTCAGGGTACATTTCTTCATGGGTGAACTCTTACCCAATTCTCTTGTCTCTGCCGAGGTCTCTCCTTTTTTGCCCAAGGGACAAGCACAAAGTGCTCTGTATTTAGAATAAGGAGACCTAGGTTCCAGTCCAGGTTCTGCTCCTAACCAATCTGACAAGCTCTTCAATTAATTGCACTTTCTGAAAGCTCCACTTCCTCCCCCAAAGAAAGCCCATTATCCCTCTTGAGTCTATTTCCCAAGGGACGCATATGGCAACGCCACGAAAAAACTAAAATTTATATAGTATAAACATGGAGTGATACTTCGTTTTCTTTCTTCCCAGCCGTCTCTCTGCACACAGGTCATGTCACCACCACATTCGTTGTGGAAGATTCCTAGTTCAGGAACAGGAACAGCTCTGTCCATAAATTTCATAACCTCCTTGTCCTTTCATTTCCTCCTCTTGTCATGCTGCTGTGAAAAAGAAGGGTCAGGAGAGAGAGGTCCAAGGCATAGACCAGGGAACCCATACTCCTAGCTTGCTCAGCCCCTCTCTTGGGGAATAAGCTCCTGGGAAAACAGCCACAGAAAGAGGAAAGGCCATCTCTTCTGGAGCTCAGCCCTCTCAGAAGAGACTGAGCTAGGAACGGCCCTAAGACATGGGAGGAAGATAACTCGTGGGCATATGAGGAGTGGCCTAGAGGCCCAGAGAGGGAAGTCAGGTGTAGCACGAGAGGAAGGAAGGCCAAAAACCTAAAGGGTTTTGTCCAAGTGCACAGGAACCAGCTTGAATTTCCTAGAGTCCCCTTTCTCAGGAGGGTCACAGGCCACAGTGTAAGAAGCAACCTCGCCTATTTGCACCCTGGGTACTTCCTTGAGGTGAGCTCACATGTGCTCAGCGAGACATGGTTTTTGCTCTGGTGGCAGTTTCTTCGACCCTTCTTGCAGGCTATTGTGGGGGTGTGACAGGTGGCGGCCACACTGGAGAAAGTTTGATGCAGGAAGGTGTTGAAGGGTTTGCAATGTTTTGTGTACTTGTTGACATTGCCCATCGCAGTGTTGCATCCTGGGGCCTGGGTGGCAAGTGCTGAATTCCAAAGCACAGAGCCGAGGTCATGTTGCTGGGCCTGGCCCTGACTGGACCCGGCCCTGACTGGACCCTTAGGCACCCACAGCCACAGCAGCAGGGGCAGCAACAGAGGGCAGGACCCTGTTCTGGTGGTTGCCATCTCCCGTAGGGAAGCAGTCAGAGGGCTGGGGTTGCTGAGAACAGACAGCAGGTGGTGAGAAATTAGTCTTTCTGTATGTGTTCTTCTATCTCATCACCGTTAGCCTCCCCTAGGTCTCCTTCTCCCCTCCCTCTGTGTCTCATCCCCTCTTCCTCCTCCTTTCACCCTCCTCACCCACTGTGACCCCATCCCCCTTACCCCATATGCCTGCCTTCCCTCATCATGTCCTTCTTGTCTCCCACTCTTTGTTCTATCGCTTCTTTTCCAAGCCTCATCCCCCTTGTGTCCTTCTCTCTTGCTCTGTGTCTCATCCTCTCCATGAAACCACCCCATGTCCCCCTGTATCCCCATTCTATGTCTCCATCCCCGCCTCACTCTCCTCTCTCCCCTATGTGTGTTCTTATGCGCTCCTCCTTTGTCTTTCACATCACTCACCTGCATCAGAACCTGTCCCTTCTCTGTCCTCTCTCCTCACCCAGGTCCCTCCACAGTCTGCACCTCCTCGCTGAGTCCTTGCATGGTGACTCCTGCTCTGGGCTGAGGATGCCCTTACCTGCCACTGGCCTCAGATCACTTGACTTTTGACTCCTTAAGAGCTGGCCTGAGCTATGTTGCTTCTGTTTGGGGCTGGGGTGCAGTTGGGGATCAGGAAATTAATCAAACATATGTGCCTTTCCACCTAGATGTCCCAAATAAGTGGATACCGATGGAGCTAGTGTACCTGCCTGAACAGGTTCAGCAATGAGGAAACTTCACTCCCCATACTCCAAGACTAGATTTGGCCCCTGGCCACATGGTTTCAGTGACTCTGCTAAAGTACCTGACCCAGGTGTCAACCCCAAATGCATTTCAGGGAGAACTGCCATTTATCTCCTATATGCATCTCTGGTTCATGATTCTGGGAAGAGCCAATCCCTGTGGTGGTTTAAGAATAGATTTTTCTCTGAGATGCAGAGGGAATAGCCTCGAATATTGCTTGGTATGATTTCTTGTCATCAGGACTCCCCGCTTATCTTTTGGAGGAGATGGAGGAGACAGGGAAGCAGAAGAATCATCATAGTCATGATGCCCAACACCACCCCAACTTAGCTGTTCTGCAGTAATTTACTCCTCTGGTCACTCCTTGGTGCCAGGAGTACCAGGTGGCTGAGCAGGGCCACCTGACTTTACCTGGCAAAGGCTCCCAACACCTTTCATCCTTCACTCTTTACTCTCTTCTTCCCTACTTCGTTGAGATTGGCAAAACTTAAACACTGTCCAAATTTGGAAATGCTGTTGGGGGTGGTGATTGCTTCATTCTGCCTTGGGTCTTGCTCTTGTGTGCCCTGTTCCTTTCAGTAGTCACAGGTGTGCGGAGAGCCCAAGTTGGTACTGCTCTGGGGGCTCGAGTGATCTTGGCATATGGTACTCAGAAGAACCGAGACACTGAGGATTAGAAGTAGCACACTCTGTGGGTGGGAAGATCTGGAAAACTGATATTAACAGTTCTTTTGTCTTCAGGATTCACCTGTAAGGACTAGGTTATCTCAGAACACCAGGTTTAGGTTCACCTAAACCTGTCAGTAGACAAATATTTCTCAAGCACCTATCATGTGCTGAGGTGCTTGGGATAGATCAGTGAATGAAAGAGACAGAAACCCCTACCTTTGTGGAGCTTATGTTCCATCAGGAGAAAGATAGTGAAAAATAAATATACCCTTTGCTTGAAGTGATAACTGCTAAGAACAGAGGTAGGAAAAGAGGGAAGTTGGTAGGCAGTGATTTTTAAATAGGGACATTAAAGAGGGCCCTTCTGGGACAAGGATGTGACTTTGAGAAAGTGAACTTGTGGGGAAGAAGGGTCCACATTGAACAGCGCTGAGATGCCAGATCATGGGAAGCCTCTGAGACCAGCAAAGACTATGACTTTGACTCTGCACACACTAGGGAGTGTCCCCGAGGGTGGGAGGCCATTCTGAGCAGAGGAGTGAAAGGCGGTTGTGTAGATTGTAACTGGAGCAAAGCCACAGACATGGTCTTGAGTGGGCGCCTGGGTGGCTCCGTTGGTTACATGACCTGAGCCGAAGCAGGCTCAGGTTACCATCTCAGGGTCCTGTGATGGAGGCCCATGTCATCACACTCTCCGCTCAACAGGGAGAAGCAGACTCCCTCTGTGATCTCTCTCGTTTTTGCTCTCTCTCAAATAAATACAAAAAATCTTAAAAGTGGTCTGGATTGTAAAGTTTGTGTTCTGGTCCAGAAGTCAGAAGTTTGAGTCGGGAAGAGAAGGTGTTCGTTTTTGAGGCCAGAGGACATTATTTTAGCAGATGGCTTGCCGAGGATGATTTTTGGAAGAAAAAATGATGTTGGAGATGGCAAGCACCGCTAGATGGGGACAGAGAACCGGGAGCAAGTTCCCACAGGCCTCTGGCTCCTAGGCTTCTCAGGGAGGCCTTGGCTGTGGGAACAGCATTTGCTGCTTTGTTAAGGAGCCTGAATCTCTGCTGTTTGGACTTCTGGATGGAGAATTATGCCTCTGCTGCTGTAGAAATGCAAATGTTTGGAAATAAAATCCATGGTTTAAAGCAGACCATGGACAGAATGCAGATCAGCACAGGCCTGTCCTGCCCTGGACGGGAGGCCCGGCTCAGGGGAGGGAGTGGGAGGCCAGGAGCTCATTTGAATTCTTAGCCAGGACTCCTCACTTCTCATTATTCTAGAGTGAGATGTTTCCAAACCTCGACTTGCACTGCCCTGTGCTCTTGTGTTTTCCTGTCGTTATAATTATCCTAGTTTGCTCTTCAAGTCCATTACCCCGAATTCTCCAGAAGC
>RCUC01145993.1:0-21272 GCA_003697995.1 Taxidea taxus jeffersonii | reverse complement strand
ATGGGCCTATTCAGGTTTTCTATTTCTTCCTGGTTCAGTTTTGGCAGTTTATATGTCTCTAGGAAAGCATCCATTTCTTCCAGATTGTCGAATTTGTTGGCATAGACTTGCTCATAATATGTTCTTATGATTGTTTGTATTTCTTTGGTGTTGGTTGTGATCTCTCCTCTTTCATTCATGATTTTATTTATTTGGGTCCTTTGTGTTTTCTTTTTGATAAGTCTGGCCAGGGGTTTATCAATCTTATTAATTCTTTCAAAGAACCAGCTCCTAGTTTCATTGATTTGTTCTATTGTTTCTTTGGTTTCTATTTCATTGATTTCTGCTTTGATCTTTATTATTTCTCTTCTCCTGCTAGGTTTAGGCTTGCTTTGTTGTTCTTTCTCGAGCTCCTTTAGGTGTAGTGTTAGGTTGTGTATTTGAGACTTTTCCTGTTTCTTGAGATAGGCTTGTATAGCTATATATTTTCCTCTCAGGACTGCCTTTGCTGTGTCCACAGATTTTGGACCACTGTGTTTTCATTATCATTTGTTTCCATGGTTATTTTCAATTCTTCTTTAATTTCCTGGTTGACCCATTCATTCTTTAGAAGGATGCTGTTGAGTCTCCATGTATTTGGGCTCTTTCCAAATTTCCTCTTGTGATTGAGTTCCAGCTTCAGAGCATTGTGGTCTGAAAATATGCAGGGAATGATCCCAATCTTTTGATACCTGTTGAGACCTGATTTATGAACCCAGGATGTGATCTATTCTGGAGAATGTTCCATGGGCACTAGAGAAGAATGTGTATTCTGTTGCTTTGGGATGGAATGTTCTGAATATATCTGTGATGTCCATCTGGTCCAGTGTGTCATTTAAGGCCTTTATTTCCTTGTTGATCTTTTGCTTGAATGACCTATCTATTTCAGTGAGGGGAGTGTTAAAGTCCCCTACTATTATTGTATTATTGTCGATGTGTTTCTTTTGATTTTGTTATTAATTGGTTTATATAGTTGGCTGCTCTCACGTAAGGGGTATAGATATTTAAAATTGTTAGATCTTCTTGTTGGACAGACACTTTGAGTATGATATAGTGTCCTTCCTCATCTCTTATTATAGTCTTTGGCTTAAAATCTAATTGATCTGATATAAGGATTGCCACCCCAGCTTTCTTCTGATGTCCATTAGCATGGTAAATTGTTTTCCACCCCCTCACTTTCAATCTGGAGGTGTCTTCAGTTCTAAAATGAGTTTCTTGTAGGCAGCATATTGATGAGTTTTGTTTTTTTATCCATTCGGAAACCCTGTGTCTTTTGATTGGGGCATTTAGCACATTTACGTTCAGGGTAACTATTGAGAGATATGAATTTAGTGCCATTGTATTGCCTGTAAGGTGACTGTTACTGTACATTGTCTCTGTTCCTTTCTGATAACACTTTTAGGGTCTCTCTTTGCTTAGAGGACCCCTTTCAATATTTCCTGTAGAGCTGGTTTGGTGTTTACAAATTCTTTCAGTTTTTGTTTGTCCTGGAAGCTTTTTATCTCTCCTTCTATTTTCAATGATAACCTAGCTGGATAAAGTATTCTTGGCTGCATGTTTTTCTCATTTAGTGCTCTGAATATATCATGCCAGTTCTTTCTGGCATGCCAGGTCTCTGTGGATAAGTCTGCTGCCAATCTAATATTTTTACCATTGTATGTTACAGACTTTTTGTCCCGTGCTGCTTTCAGGATTTTCTCTTTGTCACTAAGACTTGTAAATTTTACTATTAGATGGCGGCGTGTGGACCGATTCCTATTGATTTTGAGGGGTGTTCTCTGCACCTCCTGGATTTTGATGCTTGTTCCCCTTGCTCTATTAGGGAAATTCTCTACAATAATCCTCTCCAGTATACCTTCTGCTCCTATTTCTCTTTCTTCTTCTTCTGGAATCCCAATTATTCTAATGTTGTTTCCTCTTATGGCATCACTTATCTCTTGAATTCTCCCCTCGTGGTCCAGTAGTTGTTTGTCTCTCTTTTGCTCAGCTTTTTTATTCTCTGTCATTTGGTCTTCTATATCACTAATTCTTTCTTCTGCCTCATTTATCCTAGCAGTAAGAGCCTCCATTTTTGATTGCACCTCATTAATAGCTTTTTTTTATTTCAACTTGATTAGACTTTAGTTCTTTTATTTCTCCAGAAAGGGCTTTTATTTCTCCTGACAGGGTTTCTCTAATATCTTCCATGCCTTTTTCGAGCCCAGCTAGAACCTTGAGAATCGTCATCCTGAATTCCAGATCTGACATATTACCAATGTCTGTATTGATTAGGTCCCTAGCCTTCAGTTCTGCCTCCTGTTCTTTTTTTTGTGGTGAGTTTTTCCGCCTTGTCATTTTGTCCAGATAAGAATCCGCTGTTCTCCTTGTTAAGTGAACTTGGTCTTGGCTGGATTTCTTAGATCTTCTGGGGGAGGGGCCTGTTGTAGTGATTCTCAAGTGTCTCTGCCCCAGGCGGAATTGCACCGCCCTTACCAGGGGCTGGGCTAAGTAATCCTCTCAGGTTCGCTTTCGGGAGCTTTTGTTCCCTGAACGCTTTCTGTAGAGTTCCGGAGGACGGGAATGAAAATGGCGGCCTCCCGATCTCCGGTTCGGAGGAGCCGAGAACTAGGGGCCCCAGTCTTCAGTGCACTTTCAGAGAAAAGCGTTTAATCACTCCTGTCTCCCCAGCCTCCGTTTGTGCTCAGAGAAAATCGTGCGTAATTAGTCCCGTCTCACTGGCTTCTGGCTGCGCTCCGAGCTCACCCAGCCTGTGACCAAGCGTCTCTGTCTCTGGCAGAGTCCCACCTGGAGTCTCCGAACCCCGTAGATCCCTGAGCTCTCCCAGGTCGGAGTCTCCCCGGATCTTGTGGGGACCCATCGCACAGAACACCGGCTCGTGTCACAGGGCACCAGCCCGTGCCACAGAGCACCTGCCCATGTCACAGACCACGGCTCTAGGAAACCGCAGCTCTGTCTCCACAGCCAGCTTCCCCGCTCTAATACCTGTGAGCTCTGCGACACTCAGACACCCCTGATCCTTCTGTGATCCCGCGGGACCTGAGTCCACGCTGTCCCCATGAGGTCTTCACCCCAGTTTAGCCTCTGGAGCGATGTCCCTCCATGGAGCAGACTTTTAAAAGTCCTGATTTTGTGCTCCACCGCTTGCCGGGAGCCGGCCCCTCCCCCTGGGGTGTATTTTCCCCCCGCGTTGGATTCACTTCTCCGCTGGTCCTGCCTTTTAGAAAGTGGTCGATTTTCTGTTTCTAGAATTGTTGTTTTTCTTCTCTTCGATCTCCTGTTGTATTCGTAGGTGTTCGGAATGGTTTGATAGGCTATCTAGCTGATCTCCTGCTGCCTGATGTCGTCTCAGCCTCCTACTTCTCTGCCATCTTGACTCCTCCCTGGGGAAAATGGTAATTTTAAAATTAAAGCTGAGGGGAAAGCGATGGAGATGGAGTAACCAGTTTAGGAAGAAGAACATTCAGAACATGATTCCCAAGAGGACAGGATATTAAGCAGAGGGATTCAGGTGAAAAATGACAGATCCTGAAGAACAGTGATGTTCAAAATAACTGCATTTTATTAAGGAAAACAAAGGAGAGAAAGGTTTCAAGAATTTTTAGAGTTAGTACTTACTTAAATTAGGAAGTGATTTTACTAAATTTTATCATTACAATGCAGTTTAACTGATGTGATAGAAACAGGAGTGTTAGGATGAGATGGTGGGTTTATAGGAATTAAGAGAGAATTCCAATGGAGAAAACTCCTTGGGGGGGGGGGAGTGTATAAGAGAAAGGAGAGTGAATAAAGAAGTCACCAAAGTAGAGTTAAAAATCTCATTTTAGACCTCAGTTCCTGTAAAAACCTTTGGCCTCAAAATTCCAGGCTGGGTACCCCTCCATATGTGTCTTTATATTGTGATATGTCTTCAAGTACATATTCACAGGAAATAGTGTGCAAAAATGCATTTTCATTCTATTCCCTAAATATCATTTCACTTCTATCCTTCACCTTTATATTATTTTAAACTAAAGAAAGCCAAGAATGGAGTAAATATCAGGAATGTGTAGGGACAGTGATTTTTGAAAGTGGAATGAGCAGTAAGTGCATATCAAGGACGAATTTAAGAATGAAAAATGACAAAGGATTAGGCTTGGGAATGAAGTAATGTCAGAACTTTTTTTTCCTGCCCATTTTCATTTAGTTATAAATGTGTAATTTTATAAAACTATTTTATCATGCTGGAATGACCAGGAATTAAATTGTCTGTCATTATTTTAAAACTTTTTTTTTTTAATTTCACATGCTCAAAGAATAGGATTCAGCATTTGTAAGTGGTTATTATTGAAGAGTATTTATGATACAGAGTTTTTCTTCTGTGAATTAAAGTAGGTTTTCTCTAAGTAACATAGACTAGAAAATATTTTGCAATAGCCTCACCATATCTGTGTGTGTGCCTGTGTGAGTGTAGCCTTCAGTACAACCCAAGTAAAAAGAACATAATAGTATCACTATTTTATTCCCATTTTGTAGATGATTAAAACAAAAGTTTAAATGATTACATCAAGGTTCATTATTTACCTCATTCAAGATTATAAGTCCTATCTCATGTCTGAGATAATATATTTTTCTAGGATGCTTTCTAGTTCAATGAAGAAAAAATACATTTCAGGGGACTATCTAAATTATATTTGTCATAATCTACTTAGTGTATAACATCAGTATCTAAAGTGGTAATGGGAATAGAAAGAAAAGTCAATGTGTTATAACTCAAATGAAGGATGAATGATGGGGGCGCCTGGGTGGCTCAGTGAGTTAAAGCCTCTGCGTTCGGCTCAGGTCATGATCTCGGGATCCTGGGATCAAGCCCCGCATCAGGCTCTCTGCTTGGCGGGGAGCCTGCTTCCTCCTCTCTCTCTCTGCCTGCCCCTCTGCCTACTGTCTGTCAAATAAATAAACAAAATCTTTATAAAAAAAAAATGATGTTTGGTAACTAACTTAATATACAATATAAAGGAGTTATCACTTTAAAGATGATCATTTTACTTAGTATTATGAATTCTGTATTAACTTTGCTATATCTTGTAGTTAAATTTTATCAAAACATTTCATTTCATATATCGTATTGTGAAAGGTAGAAATTATTGTTGACACATTAGAATACATTCTAATCAATCATAAGTTATTTAGTATTACTCCAATTTTAAAAAATATTCTCAGCAAGATTACCATTATCTAGAAATTAAAAATATTAATGCTAAGCAGAAAATGGTGATAATAATAGCATTATACCTTCACCAATGTGATTGTTTTTAGGAAATAGAAATGGTTTTATAAAATCAAAATTTGGATAAATCATGCCTTATTATTATTTTTAAATATTTTACTTATTTATCTGAGAGAGCACAAACAGGCAGAGCTGCAGGGAGAAGCAGGCTCCCCACTGAGCAGAGCTGGATCCCAAGATCCTGGGATCATGACCTGAGCCAAAGGCACAAGCACAACAAACTGAGCATCTTAGGCAACCCAGTTCATGCCTTATTTTAGATCTCCTTTTTCACCTTATTTAATTTAGAATATTATTTTATAGATTTTCAATCTCTTTTTCTTTTTCAAATCAGGTGAAATATCCTTTCCATTGTCTATACATTTGAGCTTCCATAAAAATTTTAAAGAAATATTTTTGTTGTTAAAATACCTTTTTATTGAAAGTTATATGATTAAACTATATTAAAACCCAGAGGCTATATGTAGCTCATAGCCAAAAATGTTTTGAGAGCTGAAGCTGTTTTTCCCCTTTTGGGTACCAATCCTGGCTTTCTAAAATTTATTCCTTGAAAATGTTAAATATCATAGAAGTGGTAGACTTTCCTATATCGTTTAGTATCTGCTAGAGTTATAATTATCCCTTGCTTAGGTCTTGGATAAATGATTTTTATGTATTCTGATACCTGCTAGAGGACAACATTCTTTGAGGAACTAAATGTGAAAACAAGGAAACAGTAGCTATAGTGGATGATATCACTGACCTGGACATGTCCCTATCTTTAGTCATTTCAGATCTAGACTGGAAAATGTAAAATCAAGAAAATCTTGCTTGTAATATTCCCATCTTGTAAGTTAAATAAAACTTGTGAATTACAGGTCTTGAAAGACAAACCAGAATTATAGAATTGAGTATATTTATTCTTAAACTAACAAAGTATTTCTATTTATAATATAATTTACTTGAAAAAGAAAAGCCATAGATACAAAACAAGATGGTTCATATTTCTAAATGGTTTAAGGAAATTAAAGGAAAGGTAAAGTTCCAGTCAAGAAAGTATTTATTTAAATTCTAGTTAGTTAACATACAGTACAATATTTCTTTTATGGGTAAGATTTAGTGATTCGTCAATGCATACACCACTCAGTGCTTATCACAAGTGCCCTCCTTAATACCCATCACCCATTTAGCCAATCCCCCCACATACCACCCCTCCAGCAACCCTCGGTTTGTTCTCTATAGTTAAAGAGTTTCTTATGCTCTGCCTCCCTCCCTCTCTCTCTCTTTTTTTTTTTTCCATCCCCTACATTCATCTGTTTCATTTCTTAAATTCCACATATGAGTGAGATCATCTTGTATTTGTCTTTCTCTGACTGACTTATTTTTGTTTAGCATAATACACTCTATCTCCATCCATATCAGTGCAAATGGTAATGTTCTATCATATACACGTACACCATATCTTCTTTTTCCACTCATCAATGGACTTTTGGGCTTTTTTCATAATTTGGCTCTTGTTGACAATACTGCTATAAACATGAAGGTGCATGTGCCCCTTTGAATCAATGTTTGTGTTCTTTGGGTAAATATTTAGTATTGCAATTGCTGAATCATAGGATAGTTCTAATTTTAACTTTTTAAGGAAACTACATACTATTTTTCATTTGCATTCCCATCAAGAGTGTAAGAGAGCTCCCCCTTTCTCCACATTCTCACCAACATCTGTTGTTTTTTCTGTTGTTATTATTAGCCATTCTGACAGTTGTAAGGTGCTATCTCATAGTGGTTTTGACTCGTATTTCCATGATAATGAGTGATGTTGAGCATTCTTTCATATGTCTGTTAGTCATCTGAATGACTTCTTGGGAAAAATGCTTATTCATGTCTCTGTCCATTTCTTAACTGGATTATTTATTTTTTGGGTGTTGAGTTTGATTAGTTCTTTATAGATTTTGGATACTAATCCTTTATCAGATATGTCATTTGCAAATATCTTCTGCCATTCTGTAGAACCCCTTTTAGTTTTGTTGATTATTTCCTTCACTGTGCAGAAACATTTATCTTAATTTAGTCCCAATAGTTCAATTTTGATTTTATTTGTCTCATCTCCAGTGACATGTCTATTAAGAAGTTGCTGTGGGACGCCTGGGTGGCTCAGTTGGTTAAGCAGCTGCCTTCGGCTCAGGTCATGATCCCAGCGTCCTGGGATCAAGTCCCACATCGGGCTCCTTGCTTGCCGGGGAGCCTGCTTCTCCCTCTGCCTCTGCCTGCCACTCTTGTCTGCCTGTGCTCGCTCGCTCTCTGACAAAAAAAAAAAAAAAAAAAAAAGAAGTTGCTGTGACTAATGTCAAAGAGGTTGCTGCCTGTGTCCTCCTCTAAGATTTTGATGGTTTTCTGTCTCACTTTTAGGTCTTCCACCCATTTTGAATTTTATTTTTGTGTATGGTTTAAGGAAGCTGTCCAGTTTCAACCTCTGTATGTCGCTGTCCAATTTTCCCAACACCATTTGTTGAAGCAACTGTCTTTTTCCATTAGATATTCTTTCCTGCTTTGTTGAAGATTAGTTAACCATATAGTTGTGAGTCCATTTCTAGGTTTTCTACTCTTTCTTTCAATCTATGTATATGTTTTTGTTCCAGTACCATACTGTTTTGGTGATTACAGCTTTGCAATATAGCTTAAAGTCCAGAATTGTGATTCCTCCAGGTTTGCTCTTTTTCAAGATTGCTTTGCCTAATTTTTTTTTTTTTTTTGTGGTTCCACACAAATTTTAGGATTGTTTGTTCCAGCTTTGTGTGGCATCTTTATAGGGATTGGATTAAGGTGTAGATTGCTTTGGATAGTTTAGACATTTTAACAATATTTGTTTTTCCAATTCTTGACCATGAAATGTTTTTTTCATTTCTTTGTGTCATCTTTAATCTCTTTCATAAGTGTTCTATCATTTTAGAGATCTTTAAACTCTTTTGTTAAGGTTTATTACTAGGTACTTCTTATTTTTGGTATAATTGTAAATGGGATCGTTTTCTTAATTTCTCTTTCTGTTGCTTCATTATTAGTATATAAAAATGTCCTGGATTTCTGTTCATCAATCTAGTAGTCTATGACTACTGAATTTTTGTATCAGTTCTAGAAGTTTTGGGGTGGAGTCTTTTGGGTTTTCTACATAGATCATGTCATCTGCAAATAGTGAAAGTTTTACTTCTTCCTTGCTGATTTGGATGACTTTTATTTTGTTTTTGTTGTTGTCTGATTGCCGAGGCTAGGACTTCCAGTACTTTCTTAAATAACAGCAGTGAGAGGGACGCCTGGGTGGCTCAGTGGGTTAAGCCGCTGCCTTCGGCTCGGGTCATGATCCCAGAGTCGTGGGATCGAGTCCCATATCGGGCTCTCTGCTCGGTGGGGAGCCTGCTTCTCCTCTCCCCTCTCTGCCTGCCTCTCTGCCTTCTTGTGTGATCTCTGTCAAATAAATAAATAAAATCTTTGAAAAAAAAATAATAACAGCAGTGAGAGTGGATATCCCTCTCTTGTTCCTGACCATACAAGAAAAGCTCTGTTTTTCCCCATTGAGGATGATATTAGTTATGGGTATTTCATATATGGCCTTTATGATGTTGAGGTATGTTCCCTCTATCCCTACCTTGTTGATGGTTCATGAATGGATGCTGTACTTTGTCAAATGTTTCTTTCTGCATCTGCTGAGGATCATACAGTTTTTATCCTTTTTTTAAAAAATTAATGTGGTGTATCACTGATTGATTTGTGAATATTGAACCACGCTTGTAGCCCAGGAATAAATCCCACTTGATCATGGTGAATAATTCTTTTAATGTACTATTGAATTTGATTTGCTCGTATCTTGTTGAGAATTTTTGCATCCAGGTTCATCAGAAATATTGACCTTCAATTCTCCTTTTTAGTGGGTCTTTGTTTGGTTTTAGGATCAATGCAATGCTGGCCTCATATAATGAGATTGGTAGTTTTGCTTCCATTTCTATTTTTTGTAACAGTTTGAGAAAAATTGGTACTAACTCTTAAAATATCAAAAAATATCTGGTAGAATTCTCTTGGGAAGTTATCTGGCCCTGGATTTTTGTTTGTTGGGGTATTTTTGGATTACTGATTCAATTTCTTTGCTGCTTATGGATCTGTTCAAATTTTCTATTTCTTCTTGTTTCAGTTTTGGTAGTTTACATGTTTATAGGAATTTATCCATTTCTTCCAGATTCCCCAACTTGTTGGCATATATAGTTTTTTCATCATATTCTATTATAATTGTATTTCTATAGTTTTGGTTGTGATCCCTCTTCTTTCATTGGTGATTTTACCAGGGTCCTAACACTTATTTTTGATAAGTCTGACTAGGGGTTAATTGAAAAAAATTTTTCCCCAGAGAACCAGCTCCTGGTTTCATCAATCTGTTCTACCGTTTTTACTTACTTCTGCTCTAATCTTTATTATTCTCTTCTTCTGAGGGCTTTAGCCTTTATTTGCTGTTCTTTTTCTAGTGCCTTTGGGTATAAGGTTAGTTTGTGTATTCAAGACTTCCTGCTTTGTAAGGGAGGCTTGTATTAGTATATACTCCCCTTCTAGGACCACTTTTGCTGCATCCTAAATGTTTTGGACTGTCATGTTTTCATTTTTATTTGTTTCAATGTTTTTTTTTTTTATTTTTTTCCTTAATTTCCTGGTTAACCCATGCATTGTTGAGTAGAATGTTCTTTAACTTTGATGTATTTGTGGTTTTTCCTTTTTTTTTTTTTAATTTCTGGTTGACTTCAAATTTCATAGCCTTATGGTCTGAATATATGCATGGTATGATCTCTGTCTTTTTGTACTTGTTGAGGGAAGATTTGTGACGCACTATGTGATCTATTCTGAAGAATGTCCCATGTGCACTTCGAAACAATGTGTACTCTGTTACTTTAGGATGAAATGTTATGAATAGGTCTACTAAGTCTACCTAGTTCAATGTGTCCCTCAAAGCCATTGTTTCCTTTTGGATATTCTACTTAGATGATCTTTCCATTGCTATTAGTGGGTTGTTAAAGTTCCTTACTATTATTGCATTATTATCAATGAGTTTATTTGAGTTTGTTATTGTTTTATATATTTGGGTGTTCCCATTTTGGGGCATAAATACTTACAGTTGTTAGATCTTCTTGTTGGATAGACCCTTTATTATGATATAGAGCCCTTCTCCTTCTCTTGTTACAGTCTTTGGTGTAAATTCTAGTTTGTCTGATATAATAATGGCTACTCCAGCTTTCTTCTGATGTCCATTATCATAATAAATAATTCCCCACCCCCTCACTTTTAGTCTGTGGGTGTCGTTAGGTGTAAAGTGAGTCTCTTGTAGGCAGCATATAGATGGGTCTTTTTTTTTTTTTTAAATCCATTCTATTACCCTATGACTTTTGACTGGAGCTCTCAGATCACTTACATTCACAGTGATTATTGATAGGTAAGAAATTAATGCCATTGTATTAGCTGTAAAGTTGTTGTTTCCATAGATAGCTTCTGTACCTTTCTAGTCTTTGTTGCTTTTCATCTTTCTTTCCCATTAAAACAGTCCCTTTTAATATTTCTTGCAGGGCTGGTTTAGTAGTCACAAACTACTTAATTTTTTGTTTGTCTGGGAAACTTTATTTCTCCTTCTATTCTGAATGACAGCCCGCCTGGATAAAGTATTATTGGTTGCATATTCTCCCCATCAGCACATCAGATATATTACACCACTTTCATCTGGCTTGTCAAGTTTATGTGGATAAGTCTGCTGCTAACCTTATTGGTCTTCCCTTATAAGTTAGGGATTTCTTCTCCCTTGCTGCGTTTAGGATTTTTTCCATATCTATGTATTTTGCTAGTTTTACTACAATATGTCTTGGTGTTTCCCTGCTATTGTTGATTTTGGTGGAAGTTCTCTGTGCCTCTTGAATTTGGATATCTGTTTTCTTCCCCAGATTGGGAAATTTTCAGTTATAATTTTCTCAAATAAACCTAGTAACCATTTTTCCCTCTCTTCTTCTGTGACTCCTATGATGTGAATGTTATTACGCTTTATTAAGTTGCTGAGTTCTCTAACTCTACTCTAATGATCCAGTATTTTTCTTTCCCTCTTTTTTTCAGCTTAATTTTTCCAATAATTTAATCTTCTGTATCGTTTATTTGTTCATCTGATTCTTCCATCCAATGGTCATTACATCCAGTTTTGCATCTCCATTATAACACTTTATTTCAACCTGACTAGCTTTTAGGTTCTTTGTTTCTGCAGTAAAGGACTCCCTGTTGTCTTCTATCATTTTCTCAAGCCCAGCTAGTACCCCTATGATTGTTGTTTTAAATTCTTGTTCAGGCATATTGCTTATATCTGTTTCAACTAGATCTCTGGCCATGACCTTTTCTTATTCTTTCTTTTGGGAGGAATTCCTCCATCTTGGCAATTTTATCTAGGTCTCTGCCTTCCATGTGTTAGGAAAGCCTGTTGTGTTTCTTGCTTCTGAGAGTAATTGCTATATTAAGAACAGGTTATATACTGTCCAGTGCCTAGCACTTCAGGAATTGTTTTTGGTGTATACTGTATGCACTCTCCTGTTGTATTTTAAGTATTCTTTCCCTCCAATCAGTCTTCTGCAGAGTTTCTCCTTGCTTTTGGTGGGGAGTGTTTGGACCTTGTCCATTATGTGGTGAGTTTTAACTAGGTGTGTTTTGGTTGGCTTGTTAAAAGATGCTAGATCCTGGGGTGCCTGGGTAGCTCAGTGGGTTAAGCTCTGCCTTCAGCTCAGGTCATGATCTCAGGGTCCTGGGGTCAAGCCCCAGATCGGGCTCTCTGCTCAGCGGGGAGCCTGCTTCCCCCTCTCTCTACCTGCCTCTTTGTGTACTTGTGATCTCTCTCTCTGTCAAATAAATAAATAAAATCTTTAAAAAAAAATAAAAAAAATAAAAGATGCTAGATCCTGTTTCTACTAGAGTTGAAGCTTTACAGCCCTATTTGATCAGCATACATAGTGTATGCAGGGGGTTTGTGCTGGTCTTCTGGGGGAGGATCCTGCTGCTGCTCTGAATCTCAGGCACACTTTCCCTAGTGAAGAACCACATGCTGAACACTGGGGAGTAGGGGTTGGTGTTGTAAACTCAGGCATCCACTGTGAGCACTGTACTACTCACAGAAGTCCATCTGTACTTATGGGTGGGGGTAAAAATGGTATCGGATAGCTCTCTCCTTCCTGGAGAGTTGAGTTTATGCCTACCAGTATTCAAGAAGCCCTCACAGAAGAGCAACCCCTCGTGTGTCCCAGGCAACCATCAAATCCCTGCCTTTATCCTGTCTGTGTCTGAGCCATCTGCCCACCTGGTGGCATAGTGCACTTGTGTTTTACCTCAGACATGCTGGCTGGTTTTCAAAACTCCAAATTTTAGGGACCCAGTGCAGTATGGAATCATGCTGATCCTCTGGGGTAAGGTCTTGCCACACTGTTGCTGGAGCAGGTTTGTCCCAGAAGGGGGGGTTTCAGGAAGACACAGGGGCTTGCATCTCATGGTAAAGCACAGCAAAAAGCCCTTGTCCAGATTAGCTGCCCTCAGCAGATGCATCTGCTCCTATGTTAATGGGTGGGGTAGCAAAATAGCACCCACAGGCCTTTTGTCTCTGGTGAGGCAGTGCCACCTCTTCCAAATGCACTGCAAGAAGGGGAGCTGTCTGTCTCAGTGCAACCCAGGGGATCTTCAGACCATACTGTCCTCTCCCAGACCTCTGCCCTCCTTCTTCATAGGAGTACTGCTACACCTGTCAAGATCCTCCAGGAGATGGAGTGGACTGTAAACCTTCAGTCTTTGAGCTCCATTGCTTGTAAAAACTTGCAATAATCAACCCCTCTCATTTTTCCAGTCATTGGTTTTGGGGGAAGTGTTTTTTTCTTGCACAATCCTCGGCATGCTGCTTGGTCTCTTTTTCTCTCCTCTTTTTGTGATCAGAACTCCCTCCCCTCTGCAGCACCTACAGTTCTTTTCTCCCCCAAATCATATCTCCTTATTGTCTTCCTTCCATGATGTGGCCTCTTTTCTCCTTCTTGTTTTGAAGCTTATTCTCTCAGTCCTTCAGATTTCCTGGGTGTTCAGAATGACTTGATATTTATCTAGCTGTGTTCGAGGGATGAGGCAAGCATAGGGGCTATCTACTGCTACACCATCTTAAATATTGCAGGATTTTTTTTTTCTTTTAACTCTTTAAATACATCACTTCACTCTCTTCTTTGTATAGTTTCTGTTGAGAAACTAATTTTTATCTCTGTTCACCTTGTGAGGTGATTTTTCCCTCTTTATTTTATTCAAGATTCTCCCTGTCATTTTCTGCATTTTGAATATGACAATGCCAAGAGGTTTTGTTTGCTTGCTTGTTGTTTTTTTTTTTTTAATTACTTTATTTTAAAAGACTCCCTGCTAAGCAAGGAGCCCGATGCGGGACTCGATCCCAGGATGCTGGGATCATGACCTGAGCCGAAGGCAGCTGCCCAACCAACTGAGCCACCCAGGCGTCCCTGTTTGCTTGTTTTTCTGCATTTATTTTGCTTAGTGTTCTCTGAGATCCCTGAATATCTGTTTTGTTATCAGCCATTATTTACTCAAATATTTCTTCAGTCCTAGTCTCTCTTTCTTCATCTCCTGATATTTTAAAATATGTTACACATTGAAAATGATCCTACAGTTCCTTTATATGCTGCTTTTCTCATCTTTTTCCCCTTTCCATTTTAATATGGCAAGTTTCTATTGCTATATTTTCAAGCTCACTGATCTTTCTTCAGTTTTTCAGCTGTGTCCAGTTTACGAAAGAACCCATCAAAGTGTTCTTTATTTCTTTTACTCCTGTTTATTTTGTGTTGTTTTGTTTTGTAATTTCTAGCATTTTTTGATTCTTTCTTAAAGTTTCGATCTCTCTGTTCACATTACCCACATGTTCTTGCACTATTTCTTTCTTTTCCATTAAAACTTTTAACATATTATTCATAGCTATTTTAAACTATCTGTATAATTATAATGTCTGTGTCATATCAGAGTTTGGATCTGACGCTTGCTTTATCTCTTCAGACTATTTTTTTCTTGCATGTTGTAAAGCCTTGAAATTTTTGTTGAAGCCCAAACATATTGTTATTGGATAAAAAGAACTGAAGTAAATGGGCTTTCAGTATGACAATCTGTGTATCTGACTAGGACTTGGGCTTTATTAGTGTTTGCTAAACATATAGGTGCCAACAGCTTCAAATTCCTTTTGTGTCTTTCTGTTTCCTCTCTTGACTTTGAACTTTTCTAAGTGCTCCTTAGAGAGACCATCTGATTCTTGCAGCTATTTCAGATGTAATCTACTATTTATATTGAAGGTCTGCTGGCTTGGTGTTACTGTATAAGGGAGGGCAAGCAGTCTATAGTCTTCATCTTAAATCTCTATATTTTATTGAGTCTCTGACTTAATCTTTAGCATTGACAAATGATTCTCCTTATATAAATTGCCCCTTTAAGGTGAGAAAGGAAAACTAGAAAGTGCTGGAATATGAGGCATGTCTTTTCCCATAGTTGTGGGGGAGGTGGGAAGGCTTTGGTATAACTTTCCCCCTGGAAATTAGGCTTTGTCCATAAAGAGGGGCTGGCCTTATTTCAAAAGGATTACTCTTCCTCTCCCATTACCTGGGTCTCAAAGGATCATTCTCAGATATTTATAGTAAGAACTTGGTAAGTTGAAGGTAAAACCCATGAAAGTGTGGGGGCCTACCTAAGGCTGTGGATTCCAGGAGTTTCTTCTTCTCATACTAGTCCACATTCAGCCTTTAGCAATTCATTAAAATTGTTATTTAAAGTTCCTATCAGTGTGTGTCTTCAGTGGCTTGAGCTCTAAGTGAGAGAATTCTGCTATGAATCTCCTTACTTACCCACCTTCTTAGATTTCAGGGTGGCAATTTCCACTGCAACCTCAGTTTACTGCTGGTCCAAGAAAAGTAATTGGTTTTCATTTTGCTCAGCTTTATCTTGATGTAAGGATGGGGTTAGCAATTTCTAAGTTCTTTATATGTCAGGGTAATAACCCAAAGTCTACTTTGAATTTTATTGATTTTTTTAAACTGAATTTTCAGATATGCTAGTGATTGTCTACCATCTAAGGAAAGGATTTTGTATACTTCCAACATGAGTAGCTCTACTGCATAATATCCCATTATATGGATATAGCACAATTTGGTTATCCATTCAGCTGTTGATGAGCATTAGTGTTGCTTCCAGGTACTGTCTATTACAAAGAAAGCTGCATTAAACATTCAAGTAAAGGCCTTTGTGTGGATATGCATTTTTAATGATATCTGAATACCTAGGAGTGAAATGGATGATTGCTCCATGCTAAAACTTCTTAAGAAACTGCCAAATGTTTTCCCAAATTGTTTTACCATCACACATTTCCATCAGCAATTTTTGAGGTTCCAGTTACTCCAAATCATCTCCATGATTTGGTATGAGAAGTCTTCAATTTTAGGAGTTTTAACACAAATCTCATTGTGGTTTAATGTAATTACTAATGATCTTGAGCATTTTTTCAATGCTTATTTGTCATCTGCATATATTATCTTTTGCATATATTTGCATATATTATTTAAAGTATTTGTTTAAAATTTTTGCCTGCTCTTAATAGAGCTGTTTGTTTTCTTATAATTGAATTTTGAGAATGGCTTACATTGACATACAAATCTTCTGCCAGAGGTATGACGTGCAAGTATTTTCTCTGTCTATAGCTTAAAATTTTATTCTCTCAAGATTATCTTTTATAAAGCAGATCTTAATTTGCTAATGCCCAAATTATCAATTTTGCTCAAAGCTCTTAAACTAAATATAAAACCCCTATCAATATGGTGAAATACAACAAGCAATCATTTTGTTTTGTTTTGCTTGTTTTCTTCCCCCTGTAAACTTCCATCTTCCATCTCTGCATCTGAACTGACTTTTTTCGAGGTGAACTTCCTATTCATATCATCCTGCCTATTTCTCTTGCTTCACTTCTCAGTTTGATCCTTGTTTCCTGGACTACACATATTAGTTCTCTATAAGAGCCCTCCTTTTTGTGGAAAATATTTTCCAATAGGCCTCTCAGCAAGAGTGAATGGAAGACACGTTTAAAGCCTCAAATATCATAAAATATAATTGGAGCCACACTTAAAAATATCTAAGTATAAGTGGCATCTGATCTATTAGATTCACATATTTCTTTCTTTTTCTGCTTTGTTGTTATTGTTTGCTTGTTTGTTTTTGACTCAGTATAGAGTGCTGGATTGAGGATAATTTTCCTTAAGGAAAGACATTACTTCATTTTGTACTTTTTTTAATGAAAGGTACAATAAAATTCTTATGTTTCATCCTTTAGATATGACATTTTCCTTGGTTTTTCTCTCACAAAACTTTATCTCTGATACCCTAAAATTTTCATGATTAAGACTTGAATGTCATGTTTCATTCATTTAGATGTACCAAAATAAAGTGTGTGTGCGTGTGTGTGTATTGTTAATGTTGTTAACTTAGAAACTTATGCCCTTTAATTGTAAAATAGCATTCCTCAAGGCAATTATTTTACTGAGTGGTTTCTTTATTCCACTGAGAAGTATGTTGCAAACAATATTTGATGATACCCAGGATATTCTCCATTTGCTAGTTGTTCTTTCTGAGGTTGAACTTCAGAATATTCTTTATACTTAAAATACTTAAAAAAAATACTAATACTTTAATAAATACTAATGTTTTTATTTGTGAGTAAGACACAGTTTCTTTAGCAATTCCTTGAGGATATGTTTTTAACTTCTTACCTAAAGATTACAGTTGCATTTTGGCAGCCATGCATGGAAATTGACAAACAGTAAAAAGAGTATGCTGGGGTTTTTTTTGCAATAAAAATACATTATGCATGACATTACTTGAAAGAGTTGTAAGAAAATAACATACCTGTTCGTTTTCCTAATAGTGGTATATATTTTTATCTACTAGAGAAACATTTTCCTCTAACTACTATGTAGATGGTTCTATTTTAAACCAGAGAAAATTATTAATTAAAATTATTAACTTCTTAATACATGCTTATTATGTGTGTGTGTGCAACTATATAGTTGCAGTTCTATATATAAGGATACTTTAATAAGTTAATAAGATAAAACTAACCAATGCTCCTTACAAATAAGGGTACTCTTGTGGGATGAAAAGAATATTACTCTTAGAATATAGAAAATAAGACTTACGTCTTTATCATTCTATGACCTAGAATTAACAACCCAACCTTCTCCATGTGCTTTATCATACAATCTCCTATCCAAATGTCTTATATTTTGCTATGCACTGAGGAAACTATATGCCCTAAACTAGATTTGCCAAATTATTAGCCAAATTACCTTCCCAGGTAAATATTATTTCTTTCCAATCTAAGAGCAAAAATGGTCTCAGAAAGATCAAATAACTCTTCTAAGATAATATAGTTTGTATGTGATAAGGATCCAAAACCACTCTCATTGACTGGTTACCGTTATTTCTGTGAAACTTGTCCTAATGTCCCCTGACACACTTAGACATTACTACCTACGGTTTTCCATTATGCCTTACAGATACAAATATGAGGAAATAATTATATTGCAAAGTAATCTTAATTGCAGAAATCTTTATTCAATATTCTAAAACTCTCTTGGAAGACATATAGACATATACCTATACTATATTCTCTAACACATATTAAGGCTGGAGCGTTATTTCCAGAATGATGACTACAGGAAAAGAAGGAAGAAAAAAAGAAAAGAAGAAAGGAAGGAAGGAAAGAAATGTGGAGGGAGGAGAAATGGGAATTAAAGAAGAAAGTTCAAGGCATAAGGATGCTGGAGCCATTAAATAAGGTGATGTATTGGGGTGTCTTGGTGGCTCAGTTGGTTATGTGTCTGCCTTCTGCTCAGGTCATGATCTCTAGGTCCTGTGCTTGAATCCTGCATCAGGCTTTCTGCTCAGTAGGGAGTCTACTTCTCTGCCTCCTCTCTCTCTCTTTGCTCCTACCTACCACTTGTTCTCAATCTCTCTCTCAAATAAATAAATTAAAATCTTAAAAAAAAAAGTGATATATATGAAAACCCCAAGCAAAATTTTGGTATATCCTGTATTCTTGGTCAAATTTTGTAAGACATGATAGATTTTCTAAGATTGTGTGCCCTGGCTACAAATATGAGGAAATCTTCTATTTATAGGCCTACATATCTATATGTGAAAGTACAGGTTTCTCATGTTAATGTATCTACTTCTAAAAAATTAGTCCTGTGATTAGATAAGATCATTGCGAATCTCCAGAGACATTAAAGCAGTTTTAAGTATGGTGGGTTTAAAATCTTTAGAGATGTGACCTTAACAATGACAAGAGGAATTATGGCACATTAAGCAACTCTCAGAAGTCTCATTTAGGGTTAGGATTGATAAAATAAAAGTATATTGGAAGTATGAATGGTAATTTGTTTTCAGAGAAAATGTAAAGAAATATGAAAATAGAAATTATATGATAGAATAAAACAGTTTCCTCAAGATGTCAGAATAAGAGTTAACATTTTATTGGGGGCTTAACATCCATAAGACTCTATGCTGAATGTTTTATATGTTTTATTCTTTTAGTCTTCCACCTTTGAAATTAGCAAAAGTTTTTACCTCCATTTTATATCTGAGGGCACGGAAGTACAAAGATGCATATGGTCACAAACTCCTGTCTCATCATAAATTCTCTTAAAATTCTCCTCATTAAAAATATTTTTCTTGAAGGCAACATAGTATAAAAGAAAGAAGAGTTTATGAAGAAACAGTGGAACTAATAGTAGTTAGAGAACTTATTTTCTCATTGGGGGGAAAAAGTTTAGATTTAACAATCTTTCATATATCTTTTGATTCTAACACTGTATGTTGTTTTGCTTTCTTTAAAATAATAAAATATACTATTTATAATGGTTAATTTTATTTACCAACTTCACTGGACCATGGGATACCCAGATATCTGGTTAAACATTATTTCTGTGTTTGACTGTGAGGGTGTTTCTAGAAAAGATTAGCATTTGAAATGGTACACTGAGTAAAGGAGATAGCACTTCTCAATGATGGTGGGTGTCACCCACTCTCCTGGGGGCCTGAATAGAACAAAAAGGCAGACTAAGGTTAAATTCTCTCTCTCTGAATAACTGCATGAGTTGGAATACTGGTGTTCTACTCTTGGATTGGTAATTATACCATACAATCCCAGGCCTTCGGACTGCGACTAAGCAATACCACGAGCTTTCCTAGGCCTCCAGTTTGTAGACAGCAAATCATAAGACTCCTCAGCCTCCATAATCATGTGAACCAATTCCTCATGGTAAATCTCTTCTTATTTTTATAAATAAATAAATAGATAGATGAATAAGGTAGTAAAAAAAAGTAAGTGAATAGAAGATATAGATAGATAGATGATAGATAAATTATTTCTATCACCTATTGGTTTTGTTTCTCTGAAAAGACCTAATAAACTATTATTCCTAGTATCTGGCTTATGTGGAATACAACTTCATATTTAGTGTTCTCTCTACCTATCATATGAATTGATTTCTTTATTCATTTAAAAGTATTCTGAACTTTAGTTTGCTTATTGTAACATGCCACTATTATAAAATTCTTACTCTTGGAACATACAAATTGGTTTATGAACCAAAGGAAAACGATATGTGGAAGTGCTATATATGTAACATATTCTATTATTTTCTCTTCCATTTTTAAATAGTTAAGAATTTGTACCTTGTATTTTTAATAGCTTGTCTGCATTCCATGGGACATTGTCAATAATAATAGCAGTCAATAATAAAAAATAATTCTTTTTTTTGAAGATTTTATGTATTTATTTGACAGAGAGCACAAACAGGGGGAATGGTAGAAGGAGAGGGAGAAGCAGATTCCCCACTGAGCAAGGAGGCCAATGTGGGCCTCCTGGACCCCAGGATTATGACACCAGCTGAAGGCAGATACTTAACCAACTGAGCCACCCAGTTGTGCCAATAAAATTTTTTCTAAACCTGTTTTTTACCCCTCAAAAATCCCCCTTAATCTTGTTTTTAAAGCACTAAAATCAATATTTTTTATTCCACAAAATTTATCACTTAAAGATCTTTACCAATGAATTAATTTGTATTTACATGTATGCTAATGAAGTTACATTTGAAACAGTATGTAGGTAAACACATAAATGGGTAAAGAAACTATAAATGATGTTTCTACTTCCTCACCAACATGCAGGCCATTTTAGGATTTCTAGGAGTTCATCCAAGATAAAGAAAACTAACAAGTTAAAATGAAAGGTCTTAAATAAATTTTATATTTTCAAATTAACAAAATATAGTGGCATGAAGTTAAAGTTTAATTATTTCAACCAAGTAAAGATAATTATAACATACATAAAGGCCAATGACAGTTTTACCACCATTGCTGTAAATTATGGAAGTTGATCACAGAAGGGAATAATATGTATGTTATTATATATGTATTATGTATAATATATATTATTATATTATTGTATATCATCCCTCCCTCTCTGTCTCTCCAAGAATATACAAGTTGATATGGTATAAGTTTGAGGCAAGATGGTTAAAATTCAACTTAAATACATTCAATGTTAAAAGTTTACAGATGATGGTTGCTGTACTCAACCATCTTACTATTTAGATAGGTAGAAGGAAAAAAAAAGAGAGATAATAATAAAAGTTAACAATTATTAGCTCATAATAGACCATCTTTCTTTAAAGTGCTTAACATGTGTAAATTAACTAAGCCTCACAGCATCTGTAAAATAAAGAACTATTATCTCCATTTGATAGATGAAGAAACTGAGTTCCAGAAAAAGAATATCCCCCATGTGTCACAGCTAGTATTTGGCAGAGTCTGAATCTAATTCCAAGCCTTCTTTTTTCAGTGCTTGTGCTTTCAGTCACTTAAACATTTATTTTTTAATTTT
>ML105631.1:29703-53442 GCA_003697995.1 Taxidea taxus jeffersonii | reverse complement strand
TCTGCGTGTGCGTGTACCTGAGTGCAGCTGTGTGTGCACCTTTGCCCGGGATCTGCGTGTGCGTGTACCTGAGTGCGGCTGTGTGTGCACCTGTGCCCGGGATCTGTGTGTCTGAGTGTGCCTGCATGTGCACCTGCGTGTGTTTTTGCTCCCTTTTTTTAAAAAAATTTTTTTAAGATTTTATATATTTATTTCAGAGAGAGAGAGCGAGCGAGACAGCATGAGTGGGGGGAAGGTCAGAGGGAGAAGCAGACTCCGCATGGAGCTGGGAGCCCGATGTGGGACTTGATCCTGGGAGTCCAGGATCATGACCTGAGCTGAAGGCAGCTGCTTAACCGACTGAGCCCCCCGGGCACCCGTGTTTGTGCTTCTGTGTGTGTCTGAAGAGGCACGCCCCTTCAGGTGTCAGAAAGTTGGGCAGGGGAAGGACAGGGCAAGTGCAGGGGTGTGGAGAAGGGCAGGGTGGGCTCTGGCCTACCGGGGCTGCCTCCAGCAGGCGTCTAAGTGGGGTCAGTGTAGCGCTTACCCAGACTGTGCCCACAGCGGTCTCACGAGCGCAGCACCTCTAAGTGGATTACGGGTGGGGCACCTGGTCTGTCTGGTCGTCACATGCCTGACCCTTAGAAGGTGCTTAACGCCCCCCCGCAGAGCGAGAGGACAGCAGGAGCTGACCCACTTTCAATAACGACTTTCCGAATCGTTATTCCAACAGGAAGAAAAGAACAAATGTAAATTCACTAAGTGCTTTTCAAAGTCTGACGCGCAGCTTCATTTTTTTAACATAAAAGTACATTACTCGGAGAGAAGCCGCAGCCACGTCCTGCTATCTGTACCAAACTCAGAGGAGGAGGACTTCCCAGATCCCCAGCCCTCTGCCGAGAGCAAGGACAAGGGGCCGGGTGGGAAACAAGGTGGGTGGGTGGTGCCCTGTCCGTCCCCTTCCCTGCCAGCCCTCAGGCCTTCTGCGGGGGTGGGGGGACGACGACACCCGAGGACGGCACAGAGCCTGACGCAGCCATGTCTTGGGGAGGACGCACAGGGCTGGCTTTCACCAGGAGGCAGGCACCTGGCAGAGGACAGCGCAATCCACAGGCGTGTCTCTGCGTGTGGATGCCTGAGCCTCCGTCCTGCTTGCCACCACCTGCTTTCCCCTTCTGGGGACTGCTCCTTGCCCACTCTTCTACCAGATTCTTTAGTTTACAAGTCTATTGGTAGTCACTCTTCATAGATAATGACTCTTGTCTCAAAACATGTTACAAGTATGTTCCTCTATCTTTTGACTTTGTGGTACTTTAGTCCATCTAGAAATATCATTTTAATGAACCTAAAATTTTCCATCGTCAGTCCCAGAGCTCCTGCATTTCCAATTACAAAAGTCCATGTCGTCCCAGGTCATACAAACACTCCTAAGTTTCCAGGCTAGAAAATGCTCAGTATCAACTCGTGGTTCCCAGGGACCTTCTCGTGGAGCATCACGGGAGTCATAGTTCCAACTAGTTAACCTGCAAGAAGTTAGCTCCAGCGATCTCCCCTGCGGGCGCGCGCCCCCAAGGGCCGAGAGCAGGGACTCCAACAGGTGTCTGCACCCCGGAGTTCACAGCGGCCACGGGGGGCAGGGATCCAAGCGCCCAGCATGGATGACAGGATGAGGTGTCGAGTGCCCCACAGCCTTGAGAGGAGGGACAGGCTGACACCTCGGGGACACCCGACCTGAGCAGAACAAAAACAGCTGCTTCTCTCTGGGCCTGACAACGAGGTTGTCAGGGGAGAATCCCGGAGAAAGGGGCTAGTGGGGGCAGAGAGCACGTCTCTCTCCAGGAGCTGGGGGCACCAAGGGGGGGCCTGGGCAGTGAGGCTCACTGCAGAATGCTGCCCGGCCTGGACCCCGGCCTTGGGTCTCAGGGGAAGCTGGGGGAAGGAAAGGGGTCTGTGCCTGGGAGGCTAGGAGCAACAGATGTGGGGCCACAGAGGGGGCAGCTGGCAGAAGCCCCTGCTCTGCTGGTGGAGGACAACAGCCAGGGCAAGTGTGGGGAGTACTGGCCCATCTGGTGTCCTCGCTCTTCTCAAGGTCACCTGCCAAGTGAATGGTAAAGCCCAGAGGAGCAGTTAGGCTTGGTAAGGTCGGGGTAGGAAGGGGTGCATGGGAGGGCGAGGGGGAGGCCAGAATGCTCCCACCTCACAGCTAGCAGGGCCCCCACCACCAGCAGAGCTGGGGAGCCCTGGGTGGGGCTGAGAAGGGACAGCTGGGCGTGTGCACCATCCTATTTCCGGGCAGGACCTGGGTGACAATGGGTTGCAGGCACTGGGCCTAGAGTGGAGCCTGCGCTCTCAGGGCTCGGGGAGGGCAGGGCAGGAGCTGAGCCTGGTCCGGCGGCACACAGCAGCACTGGGCATGGACTGGCTGGTGGTCTGAAAGCATTTATTTCCTAGTGGCTCTTGGCACTGAGTCCTGGTCCCTGAAGGACACATACTAAATGTCTGCAGGTGTGATGACAGGACGCATGGGTCTAAATCTCTTGGCTGCGGGGTGCAGGGAGAGGGTCTGCAGAACCCCATGAGGCACCTGGCCCTTGCGTCACTCTCCTCTGTCCCATGCGCTTGGAAATTCCCATCAATGCGGTCAAGTGTGTTGTAGCCCCGGCAAGGCGAGGGCCTCCTGTGCGGGCAAGGACGCAGTGGGGCGGCGGCCCCTCGGGCAGGTGCTGGTCAGCTCGGACGAGAGCACGCCCTGTGCCAAGGCCAGCAGCTGGGGGCTTTCTCCAGGCTCGGCCCCCACAGCTCCTGGAACCCTCACCTCCATGCCGACCATGGGCTGGCTTCCAGCTCAGGGGGCAACACTCCAGCCAGCAGCCCACAGCCCAGCTCCATCCTGACACCGGCCCCGGAGGGCGGCACAGGCCCCCCAGGAGCAGGGCTCCATCCCTCAGGCCGGGCTGCCCCCCATGCTGCCGGCTGACCACCGGCCAAGCAGGGCTCCCACCACCCCACAGGGCCAAGAACTCGCCAGAGTGGCTCATGGAGCGCGGAGACACACCCGCTCACATGCACTGACCCATCCCAGAGGCTCTAACTGAGGAACAGCTTCCGGAAGAGCCGCACAGAACGAGGCCCTGGGACAGACGCGGAGCCGCACCCCTATTCCGGTGACCAGCCCCAGGGCCAGGCCGCTGAGACCCCCATGTGCAGAGACTCAGCTGTGCTCCCTGGGTCTCGTAATGAATAAGGAGACACGCCAGCAGCCCTGGTCCCACGGGGTGTTGCAGCCTTGTGGGGACGAGGAACACACGTGTCCTCGTCAGGCCACAGCATACGCTCTCACAGACCAGCGTGAGTCTCCGCCTGGGCTGTTTTAACTGGTAAGAACTTGGAGAAACGCAAGTCAGCAGGTCCCAGGCCAACTCGTCCTTCCCGGCGGCCACAGGGGTAACCCGTAACGGGGGTACTTAGGGCCACCTCCCATCTCCTGCTGTCCCAAGTGTTCAACTTTTTTGCAACAATAAAGCTCCGAAGGTGTTCTTAAGAGGGTCTGCCCGCACAAGTCTTGTTCCAAAGATGACAAGACATGGATTTTGAATGTTTATGGGACAGAGGGGACAGGACGCGGACCGCGAAGACCCTGCGACGGCAGCAGGCGTGTGCGCCGGGCAGGGAGCAGAGGGCAGCCCGCCCCCCGGCGCGGGGACAGGGTGAAGGGCGGGAAGCGTGGTCTCTTTCGAGCTTGCTTTGGCTTTGCCGTCGCTCTAACAGTTTCCGGAGAAGACGGGTTTGGGTCCAGAACGGGTCTGAGAACGAAAGGCTCTCCTGTCCCCCCGGGAAAGTTCTCCCTCGTCCGAAGTGCAGGTAACGGAGCGAGCAAACGGATGCCGTGGGAAAGGCTGCAGTCCCAGCCCCGCCTGGCGCTCTGAGGACCTGGGGCCCGGGCCACGCAGGCAGGATCCAGGACCCCGACCACACCGGCTTCCGAAATGTGCGTGTCCTCCTGTTACCCTGCTAGCAGATCAAGCCATTGCTTTGTTTAGACGGACAAAGGCCACGGGCAAGGCGAGGCGGCATCGCTCAGCACTGACGTTGCTGGTAGGAAGGCGCTGGCCGGTGCGCCTGCGGCAGACCAGAGCCCGCCTGGAGGACAGCGGGCGGAAGGGCGCGGGGACACCTCTGCACACCGCCCAGTGTCCCCCAACTATGGGCAGCTGCTAGGGGGACGCAGACCCGCAAACAGGGACCAAGGCGGAGGGACAGCATGAGCCCCGGTGCGCTGTGCGGGGAGAAAGGACGGCCCCTCTGTGGCATTCTCGGGACGGGGGCAGGCTGTCCCGGCGCACCCGGTGGCCCCCTTCTGTGGGCGGTGGTCTGCGTGGGACTGAGAGTTGGGTGGGGGCGGCTACGTGGACAAGACAACTTTGCCGTCGCCACAGTGACCTCCACCCAGAGGGCGACGGCACAGACGCGGGGTGGTCGCGAGCAGGTGTCATTTCCTACAGGACAGGGTTGAAGCCACCCCGGGGGCTCGGGGGAGGGGGCTAGCCGGGTGCCCCAGCTGCCTGCGTTCAGACTGTGGGGGTCTGGGGAGACACGGAGAGACACGCGCACTCAGGGTGGAGTGTGCCCCACACGACCTGGGAGCTGGCGTGCAGGCACAGAGGGGACCGCCGTGCAGCCCCTCGCCCTGGCCCCCAGGCTGAGACCCCAGCCCAGGACCCTCAAAAGGACACTGTGGGGTGCCTCAGCCTTCGGGTAGGGGTACTTGTCCCTTCCCCTCCACCGGCCAGAGCCCCGACTCCTCACACGGGAAGGACACGGTCCGGTCAGAGGGCCAGCAGGAGGTGGCTGGGCTGCAGGGGTCTGCTTGTTGTCTGGCCTCAGTGCCCCGGGGCTGGACAGGACCCCCCCACCAGTCGCCCGTACCAGACTCCGCCACGGAGGCAGGGGCTTGCTGGGCGCCTTCTCCGCCGTCCTCCTGGGCCGGGCGTGCTCCCGCAGCTCCCGCAGCTCCCGCAGCTCCCGCTCGTCTCTGGGGGGGGACACGGGCACTTTAGCGGCATAGCCCGGAACAGCCCCAGCAGACTCCGCCCCAAACCCGTCCCCGTCCCTCCACCCAGACACACAGGAGGTGCCCATCTGCTCCTGTCCTGCGTTCTGTGCAAGGGAACAAGCAGGACCCCAACCCCTGCCGGCAGTGAACAGGCTGGGTTCTGGCTACCAGCTCGGGTGTCAAAGGCCTTCATGGCCCCTCCCCGCCCCTGCAGCGTCACCCTCCGACCCCGCACCGGGCCCTCCCAGCAACAGCAGCCCCTGCCCTACTGCCCGCAGCGCAGAGGTGAGGCTGAGCACCGACGTTTGCGGAATTTCTGAACGGAACGTAGAAGCCAAGCCCTGGCTCGGCTGCGGAGGCTGCTCTGGGCACGGGATGGGGTCCCAGTAAGTCCTCACTGGCGCTGGGCTCCACCGGCAGCACACTCGGGAGTCCCCGCCTTCCTCCCCTGCAAGAACGCTGCGCGCCCTCCGGGGGGTTCCTGAGCCGCTGCCTCAGCTGAGCCGGGCTCTCCGCTCCTCCAGCACCAACGCTCCGGACCCAGGCGCGACTCTCCATGGCCTCACCCCTCGCTGTGCCCCTGGACGCGGGGCCTCCACCCGAGCATCTTGGTGAAATGGGACAGAAGGGACCCAGCCTTTGCGAGGCCCCGGGGTGACGTTCTGAGGTGGTGTGACGGGGCCAGCACTCTGCCCGCCGCACCAAGGAGGCCACAGAAACTCATCTCGGGCTGACGGCAGGGAAACCAAGAAGAGAGCGTTCCCCTGCCCTTGATATTCAAGAGCTGCTTTCCATGGAGGAGTGCGGCGTTGCGGGCAGCGCCCGAGCCGGCCGTGCTGTCGGGCAAGCGGACTCCCTGCCCCCTGCACCCCGCTGTGGCCAGCGTTTCCCCGAGCGCCAGCGCCCTGAACACTATCCTGTGTGCCGTCCGGACCACAGGCTGGGCCGGGAGGGGCAGAGATGCCACACGGGCATGTGCTGGTGTGGCCACTGTCACGAAATGCCATTAAGAAAGGGGGCGAAGTGAGGAAGGAGGGGGAGGCAGCCCCTCGGACAGGGAGCAGTGCAGTGAGGGCAGACCCGCCCTGCAAAGCTGCATGAGCTTGGGGCACAGCAGCAGGACCTCCCTGCCCTGGAGCCCGCACTCCTGCCAAGGGCCTCTTTGGGGGTTCTCGGGGGGATGGCCTGAGCTCAGGCTGGGTGGCAGCCCGGCACTCGTGGCCCAGAGTAACCCTGCCGGGATGGCGAAGACTCCCAGTGCAGCGCAGACACACCCCTGAGGGTCATTCCCCTTGGGATGCATCCCCGCCACAAGGACAACAGCCCAGGGCTGGGAGCACTGTGAGCCCTGCAGCTCTGAGGGCCCGAGTGCTCCCTCCTTCCACAGAAGGTACTGGATCCCCTGGACAGCGTGTCTTCTGTAGTAGGGACTGGGCAGGTGCCCCTGACACACTGCGTTTGCCAGCAAGTCTGTCCCCATCAGGGTCCAGAGAGAAAATACGCTCACGCGGGATGATTTTAGGGCTGAGGAAGGTCTGTTCACAAGGGCAGCAGTGGACGGCCCCCAGGGCCAGAGCAAGAGCCCAGGGCTGGAATGGGGGCTGCAGCCGCCCCAAGCCCCAGGAGGAGGGACTCAGGTGGACACACAGGGAGGCGCCGGGGGGAGAAAGGCCCTGCCCTCCCTCTCTCCCTCCTCTCCAGTCTCCTGTTGGGCCCCCACTGGCCAAACCCAGCGAGAAGGAGAGGGGCACTGGGTGCTGTAGACACAGTCCACGCTGGACGGCCTCCCGGGGCCCAGAGCTCAGGGGAGATGGGTGGTCAGCGGAGCTGGAGGACAGAGGACAGGCCCCAGCTGGGATCCTACGGGGCAGACCAGATCGCCGCAGCCAGTGACACGGCCCACGAGGTGGGACAAGAGTGAGCTGTCTCTGTGCGCGCGTCTGGAGCGCGTACCTTTCCTTAGAAAAGACCTGTGAGCCCGGTGACTGGCAGGAGGGGAAGAGGGGGCTAAGAAGGAGTAAGAAGCCAGAGAAAAAGACGGCAGGCGGGGTGGAGAGGACACGGAGCAATGACGGCCTGAGGCCTGTGTCCAGCCGGCCCGAGACCAAGCCAGACGAAGAGTAGAAGCTGACCCTTCCCCAGAGGAGTCACCGCCAGCAGGCCTGGCCCCAGACCCCTGTGGGAGCACAGCCACAGCCGTGGGACAAGCCCTCACCGTCTCCGCTGCTCCGTTGCCACCTGCTTCTCCCGGTGCTCACGGATGGCCGCAGCCCTGGTCTCCTGGGGCCTCCCGGTGGGAAGCCCAGCGTGCCGCAGTGATGGTGCCAGGGCTGGCAGGACGCTCCTGATGGAGGGCAGCTTCTTTCTACAGTCGCAGCCCCGGCGATGCACACTCGCCCTCGGAGAGCCCGTGCTAGAACACAACATGCACCGTGTATAATAAGCAGGGCCAACGGGGACGGGGGCATGACGGGGCTGCCCTGCTCCGGGGGCTGCGGGCTGGCTCCGAGTCTGAAACACCCGCAGAATCCCCGCGCGCTTGGGCCGGGCAGCCGGGACTCAGCAGGACGAGCTCCCGGCCGTGCTCAGAAGCAGATCCGTGACCGGGGGAGGACGGGGAGGGAGAGGTTTCTACGCGGCCGCGTGGGACTGTCAAGGCCGCGTCACAGCGGGGGCGCCCACCTCCCACGCTCCCACTGCTTCCGAGATGGTCACCCGTTAATCAGACGTGACAGAGTTTTCAGGCCCCAGAACCGGGGAAAGCACAGTCTGATAGACCCCGAACACCTCCCGCGCAGTAAACGCGAGGTTTCTGTCCGCTTCTCCGTGCGGCTCGGCCCGACCGCGCACTCTCACTCGTGCAACAGCCCGTCCGCAAAGCTGGACGCCACAGACATGCCGGGCACGTGTCCTTGTGTCCCGAGTTCAGCGGTGCGGCGCCGTGAGCCGGAGCAAGCACGAGGATTCTGCGCTACCCCCGCCCCCCGCCGCCACCAGTCCCCGTCCCTAGGAGAGGCTCCCCCAGCCCGACCGTGAACACATGGTCTACATTCCCCGGAAATACTCCCTTTGTATTTATGTCCGCACTTGCGCGTGCGCGGACACACACACACACACACACACACACACACAGGGTTTTTCTCTTGTGTAATCGCCACTGTGGGGTCCACGCTCTGGGTAACCACAATCCTAAGCCAGGCTCGGCGTGCCCTGCACCATCAACGCTGGCCGGGCACGGCCTGGCGTCCGAGAAGTTAACCGCAAAATCACATCACAACTCCGGAAAGATCAAAAAGCACGCCACAGCTTCTAAACTTTACCTGGACACGCGTCTCGGGCTGGAATGCTCTTTCTCCTTCGCGTTTAAGGCTGCCTGGAGGTTTGGGGGCAGCGCCGTTGGTAAGAGCCGGCTTTCAAGCACTTCTGCTTGCTCCTGCTCAACGATCTCCTGCCTCAGCTTCCAGAAGCGCTTGATCTCTTCCTCGCCCGGCCAGTCTTCTGAGGACTCGGCGGACCTCCTCAGTCCAGTCAGGTCTAGCGTCTCGACAGGCGGGAAGAAGGACGCCTCCCGGGAACTAACGGCATCCCCATCAGGCACAGTTTCTCCGTCAGATAAACGTAACGAGGGCTGCGGCGCCTCCCTTAGCTTCGTCATTGTAACTGGTGAAATCTCTAAGAGGATCGAACGTCCTTGTAGCAGATGGACTTGGACACCAGCCCCCCAGAACCAAACAGACCCAGTGACCAGCTCCCTCTGCAGGGAAGGCCTGGGAGCGGCGGGGACAGGCTCCCCCTGCCCTATGGCCCTCACACTCCATATAAATCTATGCAGATAAACTCTTATTTCTCTCCCACCCTGATCTTTTAATATATTTCTTACCAATTTTTAGCCCATATGCCCACTGTTTCTCTTGGGAATACTTTTGGTGACTTTAAACACTTTAATCCCTAGGTAAGTTACCTGAAAGAAAATTCTCCAGGAATACTCCTGCCTTTAGGACTAGGTTCAAATGTCCCCTCATGAACGGACCAGCTCTGGACCAGCTCTGGACGAGTGACCCTCGCTACTCCCGCGGCAGCTCCCCCCACCCCCACCGGGGAGAATTAGCACAGGTCATGCTGACCGAGACCCCTTCTTGGCTTTGGGCTTCTGAGTGATGGCAGTAGGTTCTGGTCCGCAATTAAGAGGTCAGGCTCGTGCCCTCTCTGGGAAACAAGGAGATTCACGATTCCCAGCCACAGGTTGGCAGCAGACAAAACAGATGCATGAGGTGACCGCTGGTGCCGCCACGTGCCCTTGGCCTTCACCATTCCAGAGCCGCTGGCCTTACTTCCTGCAGGGCTGGAGTTGTGGGCGCCTGCCCCCAGGGGAAGCCCTCGACTCAAGCAAGCGTTGCCGGTCCCGAGGCACCGCGCCCTGCCCCCTGGCTCTGCTGGGAGGACTCCTGGACCTGAGTTCAGCAGTGGCCCTGGACAAGTGTCACCCTGTGGATCACCGGTCCTGACCCAGTCAACGTGGGTGGCACCCAAGAGGCTGACCGTGGAGGCCCAGTGGGGCTTCTGCTTCACGTGGCAGCCAGCAGGACCAAGCACTGATCCAGGCCATATCTGCCCCACTCCCTGCCATGCTGGCTTCCTCCCCCTTCCCCGCTCCCCCTGCCTCAGCCTCCACGCTGCCGCCGGGGGTCTCCCCCCCAGTCAGGTACTGGCCCTCGACTGCTGACTCAGGAGCTGCTTCTGGGGGACACAAACTAAGAGACTTTGCAAATCCAATCAGTGCTTAAAAAGGAGGCATCCGGGGGCCGTTTGTTTGGATTTTGGATGAAGATGACTCGAGCACGGCAGCACTCTCTAACCACCTTGGGCGTTCCTTACGTTACCGAGGTGGACTAATTATTCACATGGTCCGACTAGATCACATATGTAACTACTGTGGCTGTTCCAAGTGTATGCATTTTCTCCGTTCTAGAAGTCGTGTTTTAAGTAGTAAAGATTTAGATATTCCGAAGTAAACATTTGGAATACTTACTTTTTGTAAGCATTCAGTTATAATTCTCTCTGACCTCTACTGCATCCCAGTGTGACTGCGCTGCTCACTCATCCCCCACAGGCTCTATCGTGGGCACTGAGAACGCAAACCCAGGAGCACAGAACCAAACAAGACACTGCTCTGGCAGGTCAGCACAGACGCCTGAACACAGCGTGAGTCCCGCAGAGGACACGTGAGGCCCCTGTGCACTCCTTGTGACATCATGAGGGACGAGACGGCCTCCCTAGTCCTGGCTTTAAAAGGCACTGACCTCAGTGTTAATGCTGCCTGTTGCTTGTCCCACCAACCTTGAGGAGCTAACGCTTGGGGGGCGGCGTGCTGGGCAGCACACATCTGCAGGAAGGCCAGGATGGCGCACAGCCCCTTCTGCACCACGAGCGGACTGGGGAACTCCAGAGGGCAGTGTCTCAGGTTTAGTGCCTTCAGCGAGGTCACATTTCCTGCACGCAAGAGGAAAACCCAGAACTTCATACTCTCTTCCGTGGAATCGGCAGGCAGAGAACGTTGTTTGCATATTAAAGAAAAAAAAAGACTTATGGAGGATTTGGGGCAGATGGACAGATGTCTGCAATTTCCTTTGAAAAAAGCCTGCAGGGAGGGCAGTTTGCACAGACTGCGAGCAGGCTGGTCACGAGAGTGACTGCACAAATGAGTGGAGGCAGGGATAACCGCCTGCCCACAGAAGTGAGGACGCAAAGTCGCTACATCACCTAAAGTGCCTGTTCGCACTGACAAAAACCCCTCAAAGGGATAGAGAAGAAAGGAACCTGTGACCCATACTCAGAAAACAAGCAGTCACTAGAAACTCCTCACGTCAGGTCAGATATCGGAGGAAGCAGACAACTTCGAGGGAGCCACAAATACGTTCAAAAGAACGCAGAAAACCATGTTTAAATAATTAAAGGAAAACATGGTAAAATGACTCAACAAGTCTAGAAAGTCAACAAAAACAGAAATTCTAACAGGGAACCAAACAGCAGTCCTAGAGTTGAAAATACAAAGCCCGGGAAGAAAAGTGCACCAGAGGGACTAACAGCAGACACGGGATAGCAGAGGGGACAAGCGAATTCAAGATAAAAAGCATCCATGCTGACGATCAGAGAGAAGGACGGTGAAACCAGGGGCCGGTGGAGGCTGGTGGAGCAGCAGTGCGTGTGCTGACTGACAGGAGCGCGGCGAGACCCAGAGGACGAGGGGGTGAGCAGAGCACCACATGAGGAAACTGTGCAAAGGCTTCGGTGACAGACATCCGTGTAACTTCCAGGACGTCCAACATTCAAGTAAGATAAGCCAAAGGCAATCACACTTAGAAACGTCAAAACCACTGAAACGCAAAGAAAAATAAACGATCTTGAAAACAGTGCAAGGGAAACATACATACAAGGGGGCAAGGAAAGTAACTTCCAGCTGAAAAGAGTGGAGGCCAGAGGACAGGGAACAACATATTCAGAGGGCCGGAAAATCTGCAGATCAAGTGCCCAAATCCACCAAAACCATCCTGCTGTAGGAAGAGCGGCTCACCCGAGTTACTAAAGTGAACTCGCACCTTCAGAAGCCCTGCCGTGCACACAATCTCACGGCCAGCTCCCCACCACTGCACTATACACTATATACGCACTATATACGAGCTGGACGGCAGAAGACAGAACCCGGGAACACGAAGGCAAGTTAAGAGGAAGTAACACAAACTGGAACAAAGAGAAAAGGAGACGGGAGAAGAGTATATCTGAGGCAGGTGGGGCGGAATCAAAATCCCAACATCCATGTGCCTGGAGGCCCAGGAGGACAGGAGAACGAGAAAGACGCCAGGTCTACAGAAATAACGTTGACAGCCAGGGATTTTCCAAGTCTGACTAAAGACATCAATAAACAGATTCCAGAAGCTCAGGGAGCCCCAGATAAAGTAAATACCAGGAAAGCCACACCCAGGCACGTCGCAGGTGAAGTGCTGACGATTAAACACGAAGAGAGGCATTCTCAGCAGCCAGACAAAAGATATACATCCCTTTTCAAAGAAAAGCAGTAGGACTGACACTGACTTCTCAACAGAGGTTAGAAGCCAGAAGACAATACAGACACTTTAAAATGAAATCTGGGTTCTTATTCTCTGTCAAATATTCTTCAAAAATGATGGGAAAGTCAAGATGCCTTTTTAGAAAATCAAACTTGAATAATTCATTACCAAAAGACTAAATGACAATAGTAAAGAGAGATCTTCACGCTAAGATGGTCATCCCAGGCAGAAGCAGGGAACTTTGAGAAATGAAGGGTAAACATGTAAAAAAATATAAATAAATATGGGCAGTTTAAGATGCATCTGCCAGATTTGTAGCAAGACAAAAGCAAAATCTATGAGAACAATAGGACAGAGGAGGGGCGGCGGCGATGGGAAGAGCACTTGCTTCTGCCGATGGTCGTCAGTCAAGGACCACTCGGTAACACCGCACATGGTACGTTGAGGGGATCCTACTTCCAGCAGTGCTGGGGCAGCTCCGATCAGATCAACTCTGCAGCAGATACTGTTTGTGGAAACGGGCAAGATAGAGATGAAAACAGACAGAAACGAGAGGGGGAACAACAGCTTCAAGAAGAGAAAGACACAAATAAGTGTAGTATCTGTACGGCTTTCTGCCACACACAGGGCAGCTGCAACAGACAGAAACCCTTAAGGTCATAACAACTTGCAGCGCCAGAGGACAGCCCATAGAGCTACCACAGCAGCTAAACAGTGAAGGGGTGGACTCCAGGAAGGGGACTGCCAAGGGGAGCCTTCCGTCCCTGTGTACACATTCTTCACAGTCCTGAACTTCCCACGTGTAGGACAGCACGGCCACAGCTACTGCCCTCTGCCAGACAGACAGAGTTTTCAGTCTGTCTCAGTCTTCTCAACATAACTACCTATTTTTTAAAAAACAATACTCTAAAGAAGAATATAACAGAATCCAGAATCTCTGCAGTGTATCTATCACAATATCCAAGATATAATCCAAAAAATTATTAAAGGAAAAATATGTTCATATCAAATGAAAAATAAGAACTCTCAGTAGAAAAATAGTAACTAATAAAATATGAAAATTCTAAGATTGACAATACAGTATCTGAAAAAAATTGCTAGGCAATGTTCACAGCCAGTTGGATGACAGGAAAGGCTCATAAACTTGAAGATGTTATCTTCTCTGAAGAGCAGGAAAATGGCCTTTAAAATGTACAAAAGGTCAGTGATCTGTGGAACAATAACAAAAATTCCTACAAATAGGTAAAAAGAGAGACCAGGAGCAGTAAAATATTTGAAGGCTTCATGACCAAAATATCTCCCAAATTTGGCAAGAGACATGAATTTAAAAATTGAATAAATTCAGTGAACTCCGAGGAGGATAAATACAAAGAAAACCACAGCTAGGCACCTCATAGTCAAACCGCTGAAAAGCGAAGATACAGAAAACCTTGAAAGCAAGCAAAGCCGATCATCACAGTTGACAAAGGAGAACCAAGAATGAAGCACCTCCGAGGCCTGGAGTCAGTGCAACTTCTTTAAATTCCTCGATTAAAAGAATCCAACCGTATTTCTAGATCACAATGTCCTTTAAGATTTAAGGCAAAATAGGGGCACATGGGCGGCTCGGTTGGGCAGCCGACTCTCATTTCAGCTCCGGTCATGGCCGCAGGCTCCCTGCTCACTAGGGAGTCTACTTGTCAACCTCTCCCTCTGCCCCTCCCCATTTGTTCATACACACGTGTGTGCTTTCTCTCTGTCTTTTAATAAATAAACAAATCTTAAAAAAAAACCCACGAAAATTAAAAAGGCAGAGATTGTCTGACTGGATAAAAGAGTGAACCCAACCATATCCTACAGCACGAGCAACGTATTATAAATGCAGACAGGCTGGAAGCAAAAGAATGAAAACCATGCGCCACACAAACAGGAAGCAGAAGGTTGGAGGACCCACACTGACGATGGGGGAGCGAAAGGCCAGCTAAGGACAAGACAGAAGCTGGCGCCCTACACGTGCCCCCTTGTGACATCTGTGACACTCCTCGGGGACTGCCGGCTGCCCTACATTGAGAGCAGACGGCTAAGGAACAGAGATCACAGTCTTGTAGGACAGGAGTCTCCCTCAGTTTACCACTGTCCTCGTGACTGACAAGAGCCTGACTTCCGAGGACCCCAACTGTCTTCATGTTGGCACCTCATTAGAAGAACAAAACCAAACGTAGCTTGGCTTGACAATAACCAGGCCTCCGGCATCCTGACAGTCTTCTTTAGCACAGGTCAGTCCCTCTGAAGCCTTCTGTCCTCACCGCCCCAGCTCTTGGGTACAGGATCAGCTAGTCCTCGGGATCACAGGGCGGTAGTGCTTCCTGCCCACGGCTCCTGGCCCCGCGCCTTAATAAACCCCCGTTCTGCACCAGAGACGTCTCAAGAATTCGTTCTTGGTTGTCGGCTCCAGACTCTGCCCCACTGGGCCTCACTCACATTCTAAACTTCATCGCTAACACAGACTGAATGGCCAATAAGCATACGACAGTTTCCACATCATCATCAGAGAAAGGCATATGAAAACCACAACGCAGTAACCCTACACACACCGGAGTAACAAAACTAACAATGGAGAAAGCCCAGATTTCTAGTCAACCCATCACATAGTATCAGAATACATAAAGTAAAAGCTGAGAGATCTAAAATGAAAGGCAGACAGATGCGCAATCAGAGTTCACGATTTCAACACGGTCCTTCAGGCACTGGCAGAATAAACAGACACAAACGGGCGTGGATAGTTTGAACACTGGGATCAAGCAACTTGACCTAACCCAGTACGTGGGACGTCACACCACGGGACAGCGAGAGCACACACACGCGTCTCTTGCGCACCCGGTGATGCTTCCCCCACGGAATGCATCCTGGGCCGGAAAGCACACCTGAGCGAGTTTCAAATAACCAAAATTACACAGCATCTGTGGCATTAAGCGAGAATTCAACCAAAGGAAGAGAATTAGAAACTCTCTCATTGGGTGTAAATGAAGCAAAACAGGAAGAGCCCATGGGTCACAGTCTATTGGAGAATATCCTGTGCTGAATGACAGTGGAGATGCGCCATGTGGAGGCTTGTGGGGGCAGCTAAGGCAGCGTTGGGGGGAAATCACCGGTTGTGACTGCATAGGTTAGGACAGAAAGGTTTAAAATCGGTGATTCGGCTCAGCTGGTAAAGCCTCTGCCTTCGGCTCCGGTCATGCTCCCGGGGTCCTGGGATCGAGCCCCGCATCGGGCTCCCTGCTCTGCGGGGAGCCGGCTTCTCCCTCTCCCTCTGCCTGCTGCTCCCACCTCTGCTCCCTCCCCACCCCTCTCTAAAATAAAATCTTAAAAAACAAAATCAGTGATGTAAGCCAACGCAGTTGGTTAGAAAGAGAACAGCACATCAGACCTAAGACAACAGAGTGAAGCGCAGAACGGAGAGCATGGTCTTCCGCGCCCTCCCCTCACTATTTACAGCGGGACAACGAAGAAAAACAGAGGCTCTACACTTACACACGTCCCCATGTACGAACCCCAGCAGCTCGGTGCGTCCCCAGCACCCCGGACCGGTCTGAGTCAGCGGACGGGAAGTCCAAGGGAAGGGCCCTTTCAGCGTGCACTGTCCAGGGGCGCCGGGGAAGCAGGGAGAGGCTGTGGGACCGCGGGCTCCCGGGAGGGCGGGCCGGAGGGGGATCGCCCGGGCAGGGCAGCGCTGGGGCCGCCTTTCCTGAAGCTGTGCCCAGGGCCACGCAGCCCTCCGCGCTTACTACTTCTCGCCCTCCGGCTCCGTGTCGTACCTTCGGAGCGGATGTACCTTACGACACGACCGCTCTCTGGCGCTGTGCTGGCCAAGAGCCCGCGAAGCACGGAACGCGAAAGGATGGTGAGAGCAGGAGCCGGCTTGCCCCTGTAACTTGCCTTGTGTTTCCATTACGGGCTCCCAGAGCTTAAAAAGGCAGCAGGTTAAAGCCAGCTTTTACCTTATTGTTTGGACACTTACCCAGCTCCACAGGCAACGTTTTGATAGGGTTTCTTTCCAAAAGCAAAGTTTTCAAATGCCTTTAAAACAAAATAAAAATATATAATTTAAAAAGCAGAAAATGAGATGACCATCCCCAAAATACACCATCAAATTTCTTCCTTCACCGCCTCTTTAAGGAGACAATGTCGACACAGGTGCACACGCTTGCTGCGTGCCACACGCGGTGGCCCAGGGCTGTCCGCCGCCGCGGCTTGTCCTGGTCTCAGCAGCAGGCCAGGCTTTCCGCCTCCGCACGCTGACATTCCCGGCCAGGTGACTGTCTGCCAGGGGGCCTGCCCTGCCCCTGTGGGACACTGTGGGGCACTGCCGGTGCTCAGACTGCCGATCTCCGCATTCCCTGAGGTGTGCGTGAGGGACCCTACCCCTTGGAGATGCTCCGTGAGCGAGTTTTCCCAGTCGAAATACTTGGGAGCCTTCTGCCGCACTGCACACCGCCTGCGCGGTCAGTCGTAGTGAAGGACCCCGGGCAGTCTGGAACAAGGTGGGATGAGGGCATTTCTCCAGGCCTTTGACTCCAGATCCCTTCCCTACTAACCCTAGTAACATCTCCTAGAAAATTTCACACAAAATGTACCCGGGAGCGATAGGATACAATACAAGGCGCCCACTGAAAAGTTACTAACTCAGTGATGGTGAAACACTAGTATCTCATGTTAAACTCGATCTTGCCCTTTGTACCGTACTATGCTGCTTTTATTTTTCACATTTAATTCTTCTTTTTTAAAGACTTATTTATTCACTTATTTGACAGACAGAGATCACAAGCGGGCAGAAAGGCAGGCAGAGAGAAAGGAGGAAGCAGGCTCCCCGCCGGGCAGAGAGCTCGATGCGGGGCCTGATCCCAGGACCCTGAGACTATGACCGGAGCCGAAAGCAGATGCTTAACCCACTGAGCCCCCCGGCCCCCAGGCACCCTGTTTCCACATTTAATTCTCAAGACTGCATCATACACTACGGATTAGTTTCTTTTTCTCCTTTACTTTTTAGGGACCTCCAGCTGAAATCTGACATAAAAAGACGACTAATACCCTGAGGCTCATGTCTCCAGCCCAGGGGATGGGTGTCCAGGCAGAGGGCAGGACCCCCAACCCCAGCCACTCTGTATGCGCATCACCCTGGGCCTCCCAGGACTCTGGGGGAATTGTTGAACCCGCTGTAGTATCCCATCTCCAGGGACGGTCCGCCAGCCGGAACACCACCCGCCCCCACAGCGGAGAGTGCTCGTCTGGGTTCCAGGCACGCAGGGACGTCGGCTGTGTGGGGCCGGCTGCCTGCCACGGTGGAAAAGACCCCACAAGCCCCTGGAGAAAAGCCCCTAGCTGCCTTCCCCTCTATTGCTGACCTCAGTAGCCCCAGGAAGCCACCAGGTGGATCGAGTGGCTGGAGGGGTCCATGCTGTGTCCCCGGCTTCAGCCCTCCTTTCCCAGAGGGAAAGAGAGGAGCAGGTGGGCACACCTACACACCCCACTAACGAATCAGCACTGTGAGTGGAAGGAGGCCTTCTCGAGCCTCATTTCCCCTTGGAAGGTGAAAAAAACTAAAATCCAACATCACAACAGACCGGAGTGTGCGGGATTTGAGGGGAAAGGCCGTTTCACAGACATGAAATTCAGGGTTCTCGTATCCCAGTTAAATTAAGCTTAAGTTTTGGATCGGCAACCCCGAAGGAAAATCGGGTCACTTGAAGATTAGGCAATTTTCTTTCCATTTACTCTCTTGGCTTTCCCTTCTTATTTGAAGTTTTAAAGAAACAGACTTTATCCACTGAGCTTTTCTTGATGTACACAACGCTGCATCATTTCAGTGCTGTGCCTTCAACTATTTGTTTTTGGTTCAGCCCCTGTTAGTTGTGGGCACAGAAAGCAGGCGGAAGATGGGCGGGTGCTTGCTCTGCACAGGTCGGACAGACCTGCAGTCGGGGGGCGCAGGTGGGCGGACGCCCTGGGCTCCCCAGCAGCAGGTCCCGTCTGTCAGGGCGCCCTGTGCACTGGCCTGCAGGCCTGGGGGTCGGCGGTGGGGGGCGGAGGCCATGGGAGCCCACCATCCCCCAGAAAGTGTGCCCGGGCAATGATCGCTTGCATAGTCTCGTGCACCTTGAGCAATACACTGATACGCTGCTGACCCCATAAACACTGTCTCAGGAACCCCCGTGATCTCGGCGGCTTCCGTTGAGCGCACACATTCACACGCAGAGCCGGAGCTGCCGGCCCGAGGGGCGCACAGACCGACGTGCGCACGTCCTCGCTCGCTCTCTGCTCGCAAGCTCACGTCCAAGACAATGAGAGGGGAGAGCTTTAACACTGGCACCGCTTTAATTAGGCTTTTCGGAAAGTTTAAGGCTTTTAATATGCCCATAATTACTTACCATTTCTGATGAATATGTTTCAGCACTTCCGCAAGCTGATCTAACTTTAATGACATACGGGCTATAAATCGCATGCAAAACTGTATCTTAAACAATACTAAACAGCTGGCTTTGACTGGCAAAATCAAAGAACTCCGAAGCTGGGGGCCTGCGGGCTTACTTTCTAGGAAAGCACAGCGCTTAGGGAACGGGCATCTGTTTATTTGCCCTCTGAGTAGCAAGCCTTCTCCTCGCTGTGCGGGCGCCCCAGCCACCGGACAGAAAGCACTGCATTACCCTCAGCACCGAAGACGAGGACCTTGGGAAGAACAGCGCCTTCCCGGCCTACCTGCAACCACAAGCTCAGAAGACACGCGAGGCCACCACGCTGGAGGGGCCCCGGGGGGCGCAGGCCCCAGGAAGCCTCAGCCACCTGCTGGGGGCCAAGGCCACGGTTCTGCGTGTCTGGTGGCACACCTCACCGGTCTGCAGACCCCGCCTAGTCCAGGAGCTCCAGGCAGGCGGCTCCCGGCTCTGACTCCCCCGGCTAGAGACCCCAGCTTAGCAAAAGAAATCAGCTGCTTCCTTGCAGAGCCAGCAAAGGCACAAATGATTCACAGAGATCTTCTCTCACTGTGATGTGGGACAAAATACTCACTTCCTAAAAAGCACTCTGAACAACAGTGAGCTACAGCTCAGGCCTGTGGAGGGCCTTGTACAGACCTCCAGTCTGCTGTTCTCAGCGGCCGCATGGCTCTCTGTGGACACGGTGACTCACATAGGAAGGGGGGTCGCCCCGGGAATACCTGTCTTCCTCCAACGCCCGACCCGAACCATCCCGAACCCCACGGGCTCTCAAGGGCCCTGCAGCTCTGTGTAGTCAGCCTGCCTCAGTCCGCGGGTTCCTCACCAGCCCCGCACCATCCCCTCCTTACAGAGGGACCTCAAGGCCAAGTGGAGCCCCACCCTTCTCCACTCAAATCCTCCGCGACTCCCAAGCTCTTTCAGAATGAAACCCAACACGGCAAGCCCAGCCTGCAAGGGCGGCCCCCTCTCCCTCCTGTGTCCTGGCACACGGGCCGCCTGGCCGTCCCCCACATCCGCCCCGTGCACACACCCACGGCCTATGTGTGTGCTCTCCTCTGCCCAGGAGGCACTCACATTAAAGGAGATCCTACAGTGTTTACCAGAAGGTTCTCAAAAGGTCAGGAAACACTGACAGGGAGGGAAGAAGGAGCTGGAGGCGCTGAGGTCAGGACAGGAGGCGGAGCGCACCGTGAGCCCGGCTCCCAAGGGCCTGAAACGGCTGACCCAGGCCTGGGCTCCGTGAGGACGAGGGAGGCTCAGCACCTGGTCCAGGCATGGGGGTGCCAGGAAGCCCCCGGGATCAGAGCGGCAGGGACGTGGGAGGATAACAGGCCTTGCTTACTTTGGGGTTTCCAGCTCCCCAAACAGGAAGCATTTCTTGTTATTTATCAGAAACTGGTGGGTACCCGCAGGCCTTGGGAGCTGAGAGGCTGGTGTAGTTCATCGGCCCAGTTCCTGACCCTTCTGGCGGCTTCGCATGAGGACAGTCAAGAGTTGGAACCAGACGGTGCGGACACCTCACTCCTGGCCCAGCAAAGGCACTGTGGCTACCAGCGTTCTTTGTGCTATTAAACATCCCACGTTATAGCAACAGTTACGTGCACTTGGTACACTAAGCTAAGAGTCACTGCCTCTTAGCTAGCTTTAAAAATAGCGCTAAATGCTTCTGCACTGAAATCAAAATTCAATCAGGAATAGGAGCTAAGCAGCAAAAGGGCAGGCACTAGACGTTTTAACACACGATGGTCTCTTAAAATCTGGAAATACAAACATACACCTTACCTGTGACACCCAATCCCAGAAGGAAGGGCTTTAATTTTGTTATAGCGGAGGTCCAGCCAAGTGAGGTGTGGCAGCAACTGGAAGAACCCTTTCGGGATCTCGCAGAGGGCGTTTCTTTCAAGATGCAGCTGCTTCCGGGGAGAAGAAACGAGAACATCTTGTCAACTAACTACATTTTAAACATGATGCATCCTAGAGCATTTCCACAGGAACCCCAGGCTCCTGCACTCACACATACCAAGTGAAAAGAAAGCCCAGAAGATCTTACTCTCAGACAGTTTAAACAGCAGACAAGAGTCAGAAAGGGAAGCACCAGGGTCCCCTGCCCAGGTGTTGGGTGTGGAGAGTGACGCCCGGGCTGGCCCCGTGGCTCCCTCATGGCTGACAGCTCAGCCACCGCCGCTGCGCACACCACACGTTCTCTGCAGATACCCTTGAACACCAGACCGGCTCTCCAAGTGTTTCAATCCCTCTCCTCCTTCCTGGGCCCACACGACGCCTCTCGGGCTCTGCTGTCCCTGCCCCTTCCCTAGTGCCCGTCACAGGCAGCCGCGGGAACTGTGGGCAGTGGACACATAGCACGGGCCGAGTCTGGTCCCAGGGACTCAACCCAAGCCAAGAGTGTGCAGGAAACTAAAGGAGCCGTGCACAAAGCTGCCTGCCTCGGCCGCGGGGCTGCTGTGCCTGGTTACCACCAGCAGCTCCGCAGAAGCCAGCCACTGTCGCGGGACGTGAGAGGGAGGGCAGGGCCATGTCAGCACACGTGGCACTCACTGCAGGCCTGTAATTGGCACACATGAAAGTCCGCAGTCACGGCGTGGCACGATAATGGGGAATGTTTAAGTAGGCTCCATGCCGAGCGTGGAGTCCAGTGTGGGGCCTGAATCCACCACCGTGAGGTCAAGACCTGAGCAGAGATCAGGAACCAGAAGCTCAGTGGCGGAGCGCCTAGGTGCCCGGGCTCTGGTGCCACTGTGGCATGTGGTGCGCCCCTGCACTGCTCTGCACGTCCCATGACGATCTCTAACTCCTTTACCACTGAGCCGGTGGGGCACGCTTGTTGAGAACGCGGGCCCAGAAGCCAGGCTCTCTGGGTTCAAATCTGGATTTGGAACCTTACTAGCTATGTGACTCTGAGCGGGCTCCCAGACCTCTCTGTGCTCTGGTGTTGCCCCTGTGAAGGGGTCACATGACCCACCTGCCCGGGTGCACAGAGTGAGCAGCGCCTGGCACAGAGCGGGGCCAGGAAGCAGCGGCGACTGCGACTGAGGAGCCCTAAGTGCAGCCTGTGCGACCAGCCACCCGCTTCGGCCACAGCATCACGACGCCCAGCTCTGCCCCCAACGCCGAGCACCGAGCATCTTCAGGGGTGGGGCAGCGGCTTTACCAGCACACGGAAAGGGAGCTCCCCAGCCCGCCGAGGCGTGGCCAGACACCATGCTGGCCACAGCCAGTCTTCGGGACACGGTCAGGCCGTCACGCCTGTACAGCATGTGTGTCCCTCGACATGAGCCTGCTCTGTCCCGGGCCGAGCTGGCTCTGCTCTTTGCAAAGGGCTGTTCCAGCCACCAGTGAGGTGACAGTGCCACAGAGGCCTACCCTTCCCTTGGGGCTGGTGGGACCCGCAAAGACGGCCTCCTTGTGCTCCACGACTGTGCGCATCTCTGGACCTGTGACTGGTGACTCCAGAGATCACTGCTTTGCCCACACACGGACTGGGAACCCACAGAGCAGAGGGGCCGCCTCGCTCCGAGATTGGTTGCCATGGTAATAACATTTCTAGTCCCATCTCTGTTTTCTGAGAGGCCTGAACCGTTACGACGTTTCTTTATTGAGCCTGAAGGACAGTTCAGAGTTTCCTCTTCTTCCCTGTGCATGGAGGTCCCGTAAAGCTCACGACATGCTGGGGCCCTCGTTCACGGTCAGGAGCGTTTGCGCTCAGACACAGTGGCCCTGACGACCCAGGAATTCACTGCAAGAGGTCGGTGCTCAGGGAAGAGAGCGTGGGGCAGGGCCGGCCGTGACCGCAAACGCACGGCACGTGACACGCGTCAGCGGGGCCCCTGACCCCCCAGCAGGCAGCTCTATGCAAGTGCTCCAAATGGCAGCCAACACCTTATGGGCGTGATGTGTCCGCGGTCCCGTGGACGCTGCCCTTCACGCGCCTTATGGCTTAACTCTCATAACGACCCACAGGAATGGTCTCCTTCTTGTGTTCCCGACGAAGACAAACCCGGTTTGAGGAAATTACGTGAGTCCTAGCCCAAGCCCTGCACTCCTGCCTCAACTCTGTGCTCCGAAGGAACCTTATTCTAAAAACCCTCTGGGATGAGACGGTACCCGCTAGGTTAGCAGCTGGTGGGGGCTGGCGAGGCACTGGGCACAGGGGAAAATGAGCATGTGATGCCAGCAAGGCAGGGGTGAGAAATGGTGTTTTCATACCACATGGGAGCTCTTGGGGGGAGGGGGTCAACAGGAGATCAAGGGTGCTTCCCGCAGTGCTTTCTACCATGGGCTTTTGGTGCTTAAGACTTTCCCAGAAGAGAGGCTGGGTATCACAGTGTGTTTCCACTGGTGGGTCCCCATCCCGGAATTTCTCTTTTGTGATGTTCTCACCACATGAGACCCCGAGTGAACCCTCTTCTAACCCTCATCCTGGAAACACTCTCTTAAACAGAGGACTCCAAGTAAGAGCCCCTCACAAACACTCTACGAAATGCCCACTTACTTCAAGGTTGGGAATTTTAAAGATCTCTCCTAAGTGGTGAAGACCACTCTGACTCAAGTCTAAAATCGACGAGGAAGAAAAGATGACCCCCTGAGGTCCCTTGTGAACGTCTCTGGAGGTGGAGGCAGGGGTGCTCCTAGCTTGGGCAGTGCGGCTCTCCGGACCAGCTGCCCCTGGGGGGCCCTTGCAGGAGCGGCTTCCTTCCATGTCTCAGCCAGGAGGCAACAATGCTCCGGGCCCTCTGCTCATCCTCCTGGGTCTGCAGGCACCTGGAGGTGGGGAGGGGAGACACAGCAAGGTGAGGGTGACCTGACACGTCCGGTCTTCCTGGGTGCACCCTGGGGGCACAGGGCAGCAGACATACGACCGTTCCCTTGCTTAAAAAACCATCACCTCATAAACTGTAGCATACATCTGACATTTAAGTTTGCAGGAAGGAAGGAAGCGGGAGGTCAGGAAGGTTCTGCTGGAATGTTACGCTCCTCCCTTTACCAGGCACCACGGAGCCCCAGGACTGGACTTCCGACTCCTGGAAAACACTGACGCTCAACAAGAATGGCCACTGCAGGGAAAGAGGCCAACCCGGAGGTTTCCCACTGCGCCAGCCAGGATACTCCTGCGTGACATGTGGGTGTGGAGGGCGCCCGTCCGGGTCCCAGAACC
>ML105631.1:0-24703 GCA_003697995.1 Taxidea taxus jeffersonii | reverse complement strand
CGGGGCGATCGCGGGGCGGGGCGGGGCGGGGCGATCGCGGGGCGGGGCGGCGCCGGGCGGGCGGGGCGGCGCCGGGCGGGCGGGGCGGGCTGGAGCTCAGCGCAGACAGGTCCGCCTCGGGGCTGCCGCAGCTGCGGGCGACCGCGTCCTCGGGGAGGGCGACGGGCGGGGACGGGGCTAGCGAAGGGCCGGAGAGGCAGGACCTTTCCCGGACCAGCGGCCGCCGACGGCGGGAGGGTGCAGGGGGCTCCCAGGGGCGGGGCAAGTCCCGAGCCGCGTGGGAACCGCGGGACCTAAACTAGGGCGGAGCCGGCTCCTCGCGGGGGTCCGCGCCGGGTCCCCACTCCCCCCGCGCCGGGCTGCTCGCCCCGGGCCGCGAGCTCAGGACGGGGACGCGCAGCCTCCGCCAGGGCAGCGGACAAGGCGGGACCCGGGCGGGCAAGGCCGTCCTCCTGCCCGCCCCGCCCCCGCCTCACCTGTCCCCGCCCGCACCCCGCACCCCCCCGCACCTGCGGCGCCCGGCCCGAGCACGCCCGCACCGCCCGCCCGCGCTCCGAGAGCCGCAGCCCAACAGCCCAACAATGCAGCGGCTGCCCACGCGGTCGCCATGGAGACGCGGGTACGGAGTCCCACAGGCGCCAAGCCCCGCGGTGCGCGCGCAGCCGCAGAGAGAGAGAGAGAGAGAGAGAGAGAGGTGCGCATGCGTACGCGGCCGCTGGGCGGGCCGGGGACCCCCTTCTCTGCCCGCGTTGGTGCCGCGTGTGGCCACCTGTGCGAGCCAGTGCGTGGCCCTCACAGGGGACACGTGCGCCGTAGTCCGGAGACACGCACGCAGGAGGAAGGTGCCTTCGGGGCGCCCTCCAGGCTGACCCCGCCTCGGGGCTCAGCGGGCCTGGGGGCTCGGAGGGGCCCCGGGATCGCTGCCATCCCACGGACACCCGTCCACCTGCACCCTGCCCCACCCCACCCCACCCCACGCCCCGGGAGCAGAGGACCCGACCCTCTCCCGAGGCACCGCCACCCCAGGAGCCCGCCAGGCGCCCTTTGGGCTCTCCTCGGCCAGAGTTACCTCCAGCCACCGGGGGGGAAACAGCCGCTCGGGGGCCCAGGCCCAGCAGGACTCCCTCTGCGGCCGCCGCTTGGCCAAGCGCCCAGGTGGCCGAAGGTGGACCCCAGGCAGTCGTGAACCCTGTGGGGAAGACGCCCTTCAGGAGCTGGTGCGGGGAGGGAGGTGGCCGCCGGACAGCTTCTGGAGGCTGTCCCTCCAGGGCCAGTGCTGCCGCTGCCAGGAAGGAAGCCGGCGGGGAAGTGAAGGCAGGTGGGGACCCACGAGGACGCACTGGGCCGGTGGCCCTCCTGCGGAGGCTGGCAGGGGTCGTGGGACAGCCACATGCACGCCTGCCGGGAGCCTCGGGGGACGCGGAGCAGCTGCCCAGCTGCCTCCCACGACGAGCTGCCGCCACACCTGGGGCTCCAGCCTGGCCTTCCAGGTGTGAGGACGGTGCTACAGCCCTTGCACCCCCCACCCCACACAAACGCCTCTGGTGGCCCAGTTAGGAAACCCCGTGGGAAAGGGAGATGGGGAGGGGCAGGCGGTAGTTGAGGCCAGCCAAGTTGGCGCGCACAAAGCCACCACAGTACCGGAAACCGGCGTCCCTCACCGGGCAGGCTGCCGAAGGGGCAGCTACAAGGGCCACTGAAGAGCTTTACACGGATTCTAGGGTTGGGTCCGCCCGTAAAAGCGGGCTCTCGGCTTCTGCTAGCGAGATGGCTCGCTGGGTCATGAGGCCCAGTGCTTCCGCCCACGAGGGAGGGAAGGGTTCCCGGGCGGTGGGCTTTTCCCCGAAGAGCTCCTTTCTGCTTGGGAGCCGAGAGCTCAGCCGCTGAGCAAAGCTCCCCCCAGACCGGCCGGAGGGACGAATCGTTCTCCTGAGATCACTACAGAGAGGGAGCGTCCGTGGACACCAAGACTTGGGGCTGGGAGGCGGGAACTGGAAAAACACTAGGCCCCGCCGAGCCAGGCTGCATCAGGGAGACCTGGGGCGCTCGGTGTGCCTGGCTCCTCCGTCCTTTCGAGAGGGGAGGAAAACACCATCCTCGGTCGAGTTACCTGCGTGGTTTTAGAATGTGCAACGTGCGTCACACAGAAGGCAGCACGTACACAGGATCAGGTCCCAGGAAGAACAAGGGGTGACAGAAGCTGGCCGGCGGGTGGGCCAGATAACGAGGTCGGCAAGCCTGCGCTTTGAAATAAAAATGGAGCCGGCGCGGCCCAGGTCCGTCCTCTCGGTCCTCCTTGGGTGTTGCTGTAGAAGGCGATCTTCCTTCTCACCTTCCTGCCATAGCCGTGGGAGACTTGTCCCGGCTCCGAGGCCAGATGATGCTCTGGGCTGTCGTGCACCACCTCCTGTGGGCAATTTTAGACCCTCCACTCCTGGGACAACATTCGCAGCCGCTCGCCCCTTTCTGGGCCCGGACCCCGCACCCTGTCTTGCATCTCCCTTCCACTTTTGGTGTAGGGAAGTGTTGGAGTTCTTAGTAGTTTTCTTTTAAAAATGACCTGTTGTGGCTGTGGGGGGAGGGCCTCGTGGGAGGGGCTCTCAGTGTGAACAGCGGTGCCTTCTCATCCGGAGGACGTGAGTGTTTTTCGGAGAAAAGACATAAGAGAGTGTTGCTCTGTTTCATTTCTTCCCATTTAATTCCTTGGTACGAAACTGCTGGGATTACGTTTGAGTCGTTCCCAGTGACTGGCATGCCTCCTCATCAAAAGAAGAGCGAAAAATCGGTCTTTTTTAAAAACTTGAAATCTGCTCTGTAGAAAGAAACGAAACCGCGTTTCTAGGTAGGCCTCACGGGTGCCACAGCGGCTGAAGTGACTCGTTGGCCGGCCTCCAGGGCACCCTCGGGCAGCTGTCTCCGTCTCCGCTCTGCCTGCTGCGCCGACGTTCTGAAACGCAGCGGGGGAGACTCATCCTTCTTCCTTGGAAAGAAGTAGGGTCGCAAAGGGAAGGTGACCTTGGTTTTCGGGTGCTGCCCACCCCCTGAGAGCGCCTGCGGTGCAGGCAGCGGGATTGTTGCAGGAAGGCAAGAGGACCGCGGGGGAGAGGCTGGTGCTCTGGCACCTCAGGAGGGATGTGAGACGACGCCTCGGTGGGTGTTCCAGGTCAGCCCGGGTGGTAAGTTCAACCTTGAGATTTGGGTACAAGCTGTCTAGCTCCATAGAGCGGCTGTGCCAGCCCCATGGCCTGGGGGTACCCGTCACCCTCCCTTGGACCCCTGTGAGTTCAGGTTCTTGGGATGTGGGGAGACGAAGCAGGCAGAGATGGCTCCACATGGCCTCTGGCATTCTGCATCAACCCACTCTTGAAATCCAGGCATCTGCAAAGTCCTCAAAGATCCCGCTCACCCAAAGCCCTCGTGAGAGCAGCAGGACTTCCGGCACGGTTGGGGACAAGCGCTCAAAACCCGGCAAAGCCCCCACTCTCCACCCCCAACCCACTGCGGCTCAGGGGCGACCTGCCCTTCAGGTCACCACCCCCCACAGACAGAGAGGGTCCCTGCCCCTCGGCAACTTCCCAGGTCCCAGCCCTCCCTTCTTCCCTGTTCCTCTCTGGGGATGAAGCCACCTCCACCAGACCCACTAGGCTTGGAGTCGCTTTCTTGTACGCTGGTGACATCCTTCACTCCCTGCGAGCCCCTCAGTGCAGTGAAAATGTGGGTTCCATGGGACCTTGTTGTTCTGTGGTTTGGGGCCCCCTTGGAGCATCCACACAGAGGCCAGGCCCAGCAGTGCGGAGGCCCGGTCAGATCTGAGCAAACAAAGGTGTGTTCCTGTGTTTCCCGTGTTGTTCCCCTCCAGGTGCATAGTGCGCAGTCCCATTTCAGGGGTTCTGGTGAGCAGGGACAGCAGCAGTGGGACAGATGATGCGGTCCTGATGGAGGGGACTCCACGGGTGCAGAAGGGAAGCTTTGCTCTCGGCATTGGGCTGAAGGCTGTCGTCTGCGCAGACTGAGCTGTGACGTGAGTATTCCTGGGTCAGTGTCTGCCAGGCTCTCAGCACCTGAGTATTCATACCCAAGAGGGGAATGGTGGTCTTAACCCTGTTTCCTGCTGCTGCCGCGGCGAACTCCCAGAGCCTTAGTGTCCTGGAGCACGCCCACTGACTCTGCAGCTCCGGAGGTCAGAGGTGTGGACGCATTTCCCTGGGTGACCGTCAGGGTCTGCAGGGCTCTGGGAGGATCTGTTGCCCTCTCTTTCCAGCTTCTAGGGGTGCCTGCATCCCTTGGTGCATGCCCCGCCCCCATCAGAGTCCTCACTCCATCTTCATCCCACCTCCTGCTCTCCCTGGACAGACCCTGGGACGATGCTGGTCATCAGATGACTCAGAATGGCCTCCCCCTCTCGATATCTTTAGCTCATGCACATGGACAACATCCCTTCTGTCCTGTGTGTCCTGTGTTTGCAGGTTTTAGGGGTTAGGATGTGGACATCTTTGGGGCCATCATGCCGTCTGCACAGTGGGCACACCTCTTGGAAAGGAATGGTCCTCCCTGGAGGGAAAGCAGTGACCAGCTGACATGGCGGCTCACAGCCTGTGGCCATGAGAATTGGCGATGCTGAGGGTGAAGCCCCGGGCTGGGCACACGATGCGCACAATTAGGAGAAGTCTGGGAAGGAGAAAGCAAGAAGCCAAGACACCCAGCCCGTCCACAGACCCGAGCCTGGTTTGGACGCACGACGTGTGGATTCATGGAGAAACCGGGCTCCGAGGAAGAGGGCTGCCCCTCCCCACACCAGCGGTGACCCCTAGTGCTTCCCTAGGACGCTGTGACCATGTGCACTGGGCCGTTGTGAGGACGGCTGGACACAGGCAGAGCTGATAGTCTGACCTGAAGGTCTGAGATGTCACCACAGCCACCCGATTGAGCGAAGTATGTGGAGATCTGGTGGTAAGTATGTCCTGGTCCAGGCGTGGCTTGTGGTGGGCATATGGGGTGCCCGGACCACCGAGCCGGGGCTGCTCTCCCAGCTCCTGAGGAGGTCACTGGAGTGGACATGGGGCAGTCAGACTCACCCCGTATTAACAACACTGTCTTCGTATCTTCACGCTGGGGCCTCTGGGGTCTTGCTGACTGGGCGGCAAGAGCCAGTTCTCAGAGACGGCAGAACACTGGCCTGGGAGTTGCTTTCCAAGTGGCACTAAGCAACCTGGAGCCCTCCTCGGAGTCCCTCCTCCGTCTGACATGGACCGTTCCAGCAGGCAGTGACCTGGCCCTGGACAACCAGGGGTCACCACCACTCTAGCCCAGAGCCACCAAAGCTGTTCCATCCCTTCTATCCTAAGCCCGTTCAGCGGTTCACTTGTTCCTTCCCCAGAAACCACAACACACATGCTTGTGCACATTTCCCTCTGCCTCCTGACCGACCCTGGTGCTTCCTGCACGGCCTGCGGGGTGTGCCCTGCCCCCCCCCGCTTCTCCGGAACCCTGTCGCCCCAGATGTTGTCCCTTCACAACAGCATTTCCATGCCGGAACGTCTGACCGTGCCTTATCAAAACAAGTCCCGGGTACATTTTGGAACAACCCCCTTAGCTTCTTGGCCTGGGGGTTGAGGATGGTCACAGCAAAAAGGTCCGGTGGGGGGGTCTCTGAGGCTGCCCCCCACCAGCCAGGACCCCATCCCGAGGGCATGGCAGAGACAGCCTGCCCTTAGACCTAAACAATGCAGCGGTGGCCTCTCACCTGCCCCTTCAGGGGACACTCAGCGACAACAGGAGATGTTTTTGGTCATCAGAGCTTGCGGAGGGCGGACAAGGAAGGAGGAGACCCTACCTCTAGTGCCTGGAGGCCAGGGACACTGCCAGACCCCTTGTGATGCCCGGGATGGCCCTTCTAAAGGGAGGATTGTCTGGCACCAGAGGGTCAACTGTGGTGAGCTAGAGAAACTCTGGATTAGATGATGCATTTCAGGTAATCTCCCAGAAACCAGGGCGAACCCAACAGACGGAAAATCAGAGAGAACGTGTATGAAAGCTATAGGGTCAGTGCAAGAGTTTCACAATTCAAACTAGAAAGAGGAGAGAAATCAGAAGGGAAGGGATAACCTATGCAGTAATTTTTAAATGTTTCCAGGAGTTGAAGGACACGTTTCTGGAGCAGAAAGCTCCTCGGGGATCTAGTGCCAAGAACAAAAGGGGGCCCTGGGCACGTCGCACGTCGTGGTGTTCGGAAATACTGTTTTCAAAGAGAAAAGCCTTCAAGACCCAAGAGAGTAAATGCAGGCCACACCAGCTCAGCTGCGAAGGATCCCGAGTCTTTGTTTTTCTCCATGGCAGGCAGCCCTTCGGGACGGCAGTGAAAGCAGACGGCGGGATGCCCACTGTGCGCCCGGGATACGGGCCAGCGGTGTAGACACAGAGCGTCGTCCATCAAACCGGGGGAGTGGCCGAGACAATCGGGGGACACGGGGAGTGTCCGAGATGGCAACAAAGGCGGCCTGGCCCAGCAGGAGGAAAAGTGTGGAGAAGGACATCTCTGCCGTGACCAGTTGGGGCTGAGAGATGCTTCTGGTGGCCCCGGTGGTTGAAATGACACCTCAGGAATGTCGCGAGGGGCTGGAAAATTCCCACAAGGCTCAAAGAAAACCAAGCATCTGAAATCGTGATTTACTTCAGGAAGGACAAAAGGTGGGGAAGGGAACAGGGCACATAGGGTGAAGGGGTGGTCAGCCTTGCTTGGGGCGGCCCTTGGGCACGACAAGAGGCTCCCGTCTTGCCCTGGGTGCCGGGCAGGGGACGCTCTCAATTCCAGAGACACAGAACCACACCAGGGTCCTGTGGGGTTCGGAGAAGGCTCTTGGAAAGCTAGTAACTGGTGGAGTGTGTCCAGGAGAGGGACGCACTAGCTGGCCAGTCCCCGCGCCGAGGAGAGCAGGGCTGTGAGGCATGCGTGTTTGAAGGGAGAGGAGAGACCCCCGCCTCTCTCTGGGAGACTAGGGAGAAGCCAGAGCTGGCCACCAGGGTTAGCTCCAAATCGTTGTAAGCTGGGGCTTCCCCAGTCACTCCCTCCCCAGCTGGGGTTTCAGGATCCTCGGATGTTGGAATGTTCTGTTTCCTGTGCTGACCGGTGGCTACGCAGGTGTGCACGCTTTGGGAAGGTCTACTGAGCTGCGCCCAGGCCCCTGCTCGGGTTCCTGGACGCGTGCTGCCTGTGGATAGACGAGTGTGTCCTGCGGGCATTCTTAGAGGAAAATACGGATGAATCTTACCTTTTCTTAGGCAAAGAAAGGATTTCTTAAATGAAATATAGAAGGACTAACACAAAAGCAAATGTTGATGAATGTACTACGTTAAAAGTACTTCTGCTTATCAGAAAGACATCATTAAGGAAAATTAAAGGCTGAACCAAAAGCAAGAGAAGGTACTGGTAATTCTTGTTTTCCGTAGATTTGTATGCAGAATACGCAAAGAGCTGGTGTAATTCAATTTGGAAAGATAAAACAATAGGCTCATTGGGATTAATAGGCAAAAGAGAGGCACCAACAACTCACAGTAGAGGCAAAGCAAACGCTCATGCCTGCCGTGCCCAGCGAGCAGGGCAACAACGTCAGGCTAAACGAGGTCGCATTCAGTTGGCAGGAAGGAAGGCTGGAGCATCTGTGCTGGAAAGGCCCCTCTGTGGGCTCTGCGTCCGTCCGTTGGGGCTCTGGCAAAGCACTTGCACGCCGGCGGGCTGGGTCCACTGGTGGTGACCCCACCGCTCCCCCAGAGGCTTCAGGACACCTGGGCGGAGTTGCTCGTGACACCCCCCCTCCCCGCCCCTCTGCTTTCAGCAAAGCCAGGGAAGGATCCCATGGGCACGGGACAAGGGAAAGCCATGGAGAGCATGGACTGCCACTTCCTGCAACAACACCGGGGATGGACCTCTCAGGGGCTTCTGGCAGGAGAAAGCAAACTGCAGGAGATCTCACGCCGCGGGAACGTGTCTTGTCCGAGCAGCACTGGATGGTGAGGCGCGTGGGAACGGTGAGATTCTGAGAAGGGGAAATCAAGGGGTGGGCTGGCCCACAGTCCAGGCTGGAGGGAGGCAGGGCACCGGGGTGCACGCTGGGAGGTGTCATGGGCAGAGTCGGGGTGGCCCGAAATTCATACGTGGTCGCCCTCTCCCCAGTGCCTCAGAGGATGACAGGATTTGGAGATGGAGCTTTGAAGAGGTGATGAAGGTCCCACGAGGTCACCAGGGGGGGCCCTAATCCATTCTGACAGGTGTCCCTATGAGAAGGGGAGGTGAGGACACGGTCACAGAGGGACGGCCCTGTGTGCACACGGGGACAGGATGGCCGTCCACACTCTGATGGCTGGGAGGGCAGCCACCCCTCTGCGGTGTCTGTTGCCACAGCTTCAGGAAGCCGGTGGGGGGCAGGTGCTGGAGTGCCGACGGGTGGGGGGCAGGAGCAGCTCACGGGGCCTCAGGCTGGGATTTCCGCGCGTCACGTGTCACAGCAAGGAAGAAGGGCAGCAGCAAGCACTTGTCCGGCCACTGGGGGCGTGGAAGGCCTGCCCCGTCCCCGCTCGTGCCCGGGCCCGGCAGGACCTTTCACGTTGTCACTCCCGAGCCCCTGCCGCCCACCTACAAAGCACGGTGGTCGTGGAAGTGTTCCGTAGGGTGGCTGCGAGGTCTGAGTGGAGCTTGTAGTGAGACCCCAGCGCAGTGCTTGTCTTGAGGAAGCTGGTGGGGTGTCGCCCGATTGTACACGGGAGAAACTAAGGCACGGGGGGTGCCCTAGCGCTGGAGACGGCGAGCGGGCAGTGGAGGACCAGGATTCACACCCAGCTCTGGGCCACCTCCCTCCTTCCGGGTGCATCTAAGGGGGGCACAAAAAGGCGGGACCCCCGCCCACAGAGTCTTGCTGTGATTTCTCCCCAGGGGACTTTCTGGGGCCCTAGAAGCCACACGTTCCCCCTCTGAGGGAGGCTCCACCAGTAACCACGGTGCAGCTGGCCGGGGCCCTGGTCTGACATCCATGGAGCACGGAGGCGCTCGGCTCCCGCTCGCAGGAGGCCGGGCAGTGTCACCGCGACCCTTGTCTCCATCCCCTGCAGGTGCCCGGGGCCGGGGCCAGAGCCGGGCTGAGCACCCACGCTGACCCAGCCTCTCCGCTGCAGGGCTTGGCACGTTCCCGGCAGTGCCGGCAGCCCCCGCGGAGGCTGACCCACAGCCCCGACCGGGGGAGCGCAGCAGTGCCCCCTCTCCCCGGCTGACGATGGCAGACCCCCCGGTGCGTACGAGCTGAGGCTCCTGTGCCGGCTTGTGCCGGGCGCCCCCCAGCAGGCATGCAGCTGTTCCCTGGCCAACCGGACGGCATGTTCCCGACACGTGGAGAAGCCTGATTTCGGCCCAAAGCTTGCGTCAAGTCCGTAGCTTCGAGACAGATGCGGGAGCCACGGCGGTAACAAGGCCGCCGCGACCCAAATGAACAACACGTCCCAAACTCGTGAAGAGAGGGGAGGAGTTTTATCAGAGCCCGGCGAGACAGCGGCGCGGACGCGGTCTTCACACGGAGGGAGGGCTCGGGGAAGGGGCCTTTGGGGCAGGGGTGCGTGTGCTTTTACAGGATGACTTACAGAGCATCACGACGGAGGACGTTCCAGAAGGTTACAGACTTTCTCCTGCCGGTAGCGTGTGGGAGGCTTGTGTGACTTGAATCTTATGGAAACCAGGGAGGATTTCTGGCTTATCTGTATGTTTGGAATGTTCCTTTTGGGGTATGTTTTCAACCAAGCAGATGCACACGGTGTCCTGGGGCAGAAAGGGAGCCGTGCTGTGAGGTTGGCGGGTCATTCTGACCTCAGCTAATGTCAGCCTGTAGCTTCCCTCGGAGCCCGGGAGCAGGGCCACAAGAACTCGAAACTCTCCTTTATTGTATCAGCTGTTTTGAAGAGAGGATTGAGGACGGTGCAGAGATGTGGCGCTTTCCCCTAAAGATTTCAGGAGCATTTGTATAGAACTGCATCAGAAGGCGGGTGGGGTTGCCCCCCAGGTCTGTCCTCCCTGTGTGGTCGTCTGCCTCAACGAGCCCCTGGGGCAGGTCCTGAGCTTGAGTTTCACTTAGAGGTGCCAGTGGGTACCTCCGAGGGGACAGTGGCCATGGAGGACGGCATTTGTCACAGCGTCTGGGTGGGGACAGACACTGGCCTGGCCCACAGGAGTCCCGCTGGCAGAGGCCACTAGCTCCAGGCTCAGAGGGAGGCACGGCCTGGTAACGGCCGCTCACCCACGGGCCCCGGAGTGACAGAATCCCTGGGAAAGGGGAACTGTCAAATACAAAGTTCTCTGAGTCCTGAGACCGAGTCCTGAGTCTCTGAGCTGCGGACGCGTGAGTTAGGACAGCGTGGGCCTGCGGCGGGCGACCCCCGATGGGTGACGGGACGGGGGCTCCTCACCTCCAGACGAGACGTGTGATGTTGCGTGGGGCGGGTTTGCGGGAATTCCCTGGAGGACACGGGCTCTGCCCCCCAGGAGACCCGCACTTGCCTGCCCCACTGCTGTGTCCGGGACACGCCACGAGCTGGGCCTCAGGCCCGGGATGCCCCCGCGGGAGGACCGGTGTGAGCCTCGGGCGGACCACAGCAGCCAGGCAGAGCGGGAGTGAGGCCACGCCGGAAGCTCCCTCTGTGCCCTCGTGTTACCAGCCGGGGCCGAGTGGTTCAGGAGAAACGCGACAGATCTAATTTAGGGCAAGGGGGACTTTATATATTTATTTATTTATTTTTAAAGATTTTATGTATTTATTAGAGAGAGAGAGAGCGAGCACAGGCAGGCAGAGGCAGGGGGAGAAGCACGCTCCCCGCCGAGCAAGGAGCCCGATGCGGGACTCGATCCCAGGACGCCGGGATCATGACCTGAGCCGAAGGCAGCCGCCCAACCAGCCGAGCCCCCCGGGCGCAGGGCAAGGGGGACTTTAAAGCAGAAACAACAAGTGTCAGACAACAGAGCGTCCGTTTGAAGCCATTTCTGCTTCCCTGCCACACGCCCTGCTTGCTCCAGGGGAGGATCCTGGAGGCCAGGGAGGGTAAGGACTTGCCAGGGCCGCAGAGCCCTCCGTGAGGGAGCCGGGCTGTCTCTCAATCGCCAGCCACCGAGGTATGAGGTCGTGACAATGCAGGTGATTTTCCAAGTATGGAAAAGAAAAAAGGACGAGAAACTCAGCCGGTCACGGGGGACGAGAATGCAGGAATTCAACAGCAAGTGCAGATGGCCACTGGCCACAGACCCCGGCCACGGGGAGCCGGTGTGCTGTGCAGTTGGAGCGCGTCGTGTTGTGGTTCTGACTCGGGCTGTCCGGGCCTCAGCAGCTGGGACACAAGCTTGAGAGCGCGACTGCCGAGACGGCCGCCGACCGGGGCTGTCGTGTGCCGTGGTGATCAGCTGTCGCCAACCTGCCCCGTGGGGCCACAGTGGCCTGTGACGATCGGACCCTTCCTCTTGCCCCATGTTTCCAGCTGGCTGGCGCCCGCAGGCCTGCCAACCTGACTCTGCCTCTGCTGCTCCTTGGGGGGGACGCCCTTGTTCCCCACCTTCCCCACCTTGTGGGCAGATGCGGTGCCGGCAGAATCCCAAAGGCCCTTGCAGAATTGGCCTCTTGCTCCCTCGTATTCGTGTGGGGAAGACACGAGGGGCCTGCTGGTCCCAGAAGAACAGAGGCCCGCAGGACAGACCTGGCCTGAATCCATGGCCCCGACCCTAGCCTGGTCAGATGCACATTCCCCGTGGTAAAGCGAAGTTTGAGGGGTTCAGATGCAGAATTATCATGGGAATAGCCAGCTGGCCCAGGGTCATTTCATCCCTCTATGTAGCCCTCAGGGACCATGTCCAAGATAGCCCTAGGCCAGCTCCATCTGGGGGTCAGCTCCTTCCAGCGTGGACCTCTGTCCTGCCCGAGGAGCCACGTCCCCCATCTCCTTGCCTGCAGTCTCTTAAAACACACCCGCTGAGGTGCCCTGGGCCCGTTTGGGCACGTGTTATCATATGTTCCTAAAAACAGCAAGATAACCAGCAGAAGGACCCCCGACCACAGCCCCCTGCACAGACACAGTTCTGATTTCTAGAAGGTGTGTGGAGTTGCCGGGCCTGCACCACAATCTGGCTTCAGAACACATCCGTGCAGCCTCTGGAAAGCCCTCCTGGGCCTCCGGCCGCATAACCCGACTCTTCCCGACATTCCGCAGAATCGGAGCCGCACACCGGGCAGTCGTCCCTCCGGCCTCCCAGCCGTCCCCGCCACGGGATCGCACGTCCGTGTGCGACCCTTCCCGCCGCTGGGCCTCCCGTCGCGGGGACAGCCTGCTTCTCCGCTCAGCAGCTGTGCGCCGTGGGCCCGTGGGCACACTAGAACGACGCCGTTAGGGCGCGCGCCGGAGCCGCCGCAGGTGCGTGTCCCCGGGCGGGAGCGGCTCCTGGGTCTGCCTGACCCGGCGGGGAATTGCAGCTCCAGGGCGGCCGTGCCACTGCGGCTTCTGCCCGCACAGCACGGTTCCAGGGTTCAGCCGCCCCCTTGAACACACAGGGCATCCGAAGGGGGAAGAGCGGCGCGGAGCAGGCGGCCCTGGCGTGAGCGCTGCCTTCGGGGAGCCCTGCTGAGACGCGGTGCGGACGAGTCAGGGCGCCGGTCCCTCCCCACCGCGCTCCGCTCCCCGCCTGCTCGCTCTGCGCTCTCTGGCCTCCCTTAAGACGGTGCCTAAGCCCCGGCCCAACAGCTGTCAGGGTTTTCCGACCTCTTTTCTGTGACGCCTCCCCTGTGCACAGAAAATAAACGTCTCCTGCGGTCACGCCTCTGTCACCAGCCCCAGACAGCCGGTCTAAGAAGCTGCGGGGACGCCCCCGCTGCAGGGGGGCCCGTGGGCTGCGCGGCCCAGCCAGCACCGAGCGGCGTCTCCACGCGGCTCCGCTTGTCTGCCCGGCGCGTGGCCCGGTTCCTGTGGCTCGGCCCGCGTGGGCCCGCGTCTGCGTGGGCCCTTCCACCCGGCTGCTCCTGTCCCACCCGCTTTGTTCCCCGGGTCGCGGCAGGGCGCGGCTTCCCAGGCGGCGCGCGTCTCTTGCTTTTATTCACGGTGTCTTTCGAAGCACAGGCGTTTTTACGTTTGCTGAAGGCAGATTTGCGGGTTTTTTAATGGCTCGAGCTGTCGGTGTCCCCTCTGATAGCTCTTTGCTGCGGTTTCCCCGGGTTTTCCTGTAGAACTTGCTGGTGTCGGCGCTCACACTGAGGCCTCTGACCCGCCCCGAGTGAGGGTTCGCGGAGGGTCCGAGTTCATTGTTCTCGTGCGAATACTTGGCCGTCTCAGCAAATGCAGTTTTCTTTGTGGGGATGTTTTTAGTTATGAATTCATTCTTGTGCACACAGATGGGCCTATTCATATTCGCGATTCTATCAATCTTGACAGATTGCATTTTTAAAGGACTTCTCCATTTTATTTGAGTTGTGAATTTATGGCACAAAATTTCTGCAATATTTCCCTGATTGTTATTTTTTTATTATTTTGGTTTTTAAAAAGAATTTATTTATTTTTTTGAGAGACAGCGAGAGAGCACGAGTAGGGGGAGGGGCAAAGGGAGAGGGAGAAGCGGGCTCCCCATTGAGCAGGAACCCCGACGCGGGACTCGATCCCAGGACCCCGGGATCAAGACCCGAGCCGAAGGCAGATGCTTCACTGACGGAGCCCCCCGGCGTCCCGTGCTGATTATTCTTTTGATCTCATTAGGCTCTGTAGTGATAGCCCCTTTCCCATTTCTGATATGGCAATTGTTTTGCTCTTTTTTTTCTTATTCAATAATGCTAGTGTTTTATAAATTTATTGATTGTTTTCAAAGGAACGGTGATTTGCTTTGTTGCCTTTCCCTCTCACTTATCGTGTCGTTTCATAGATTTCTGCTCTCATGTCTTTTCCTTCCTTCTACTCACACTGAATTTAAATTACTCTTCCCTTGTTGGCCCCTTAAGATAGGACTTAGATTATTGATTTTAAACTTGCCTGTTTTTTTCTTATAAGCATTTAAAGATGGCTGTATCCCCCAAAGTTTGTTATGTTGGTTTTCATAGTCATTCAGTTTTAAATATGTCCTAATCCCCTTCCCGAGTTATCGTTTGGTCTGTGGGTTATTTCCAGTTTGTTGCTTAATTTCCAAATGTGTGTAGACTTTAGGACATCTGTTACCATGGACGTTTTATTTGTCGTATTCAGACAACATATTATCTATGAACTCAAAAACTTTGAAATTTACTGAAACTTTCTTTCAGTCCTGGGATATGGCTCATCTCACGAATGCCCCTTGCACTCTTGAGAGTGATGTGTTCTCTGCCGGGGATCTTATACCGTCCTCTGGATGCTGGTTACAGCAAGGTGGATAACAGCTTTCCCCAAACTTCTGCCTCCTTAGTAATTTTGCACGTGTGTGCTTATTCTGTCAATTACTGAAGAAGGGGTATTTGAGTCTCCTTCCGCAGTTGGGGCTTGTCTGTTTTTTTCTTGGGCTGTTGTATGAGTCAGGGTTTTCCGGAGAAATAGAATAGGATCCTTAGAGATATACATATGCGGATTTACTATAGAAATTAGGTCCTGTGCCTGTGGAGGCTGAGCAGGGCCAGGGTCTGCTGTCTGCAAGCCGAAGAACCAGGGAGCTGAGGGCTAACCCCCAGTCTGAAGGCTAAAGGCCTGATAAGCATGAAGGGGCTCCGGGGCTCTGGGAGCGCCGGGGGGAAGCTGGTGTGACCTCCATCCAATGTCTGAGAACAGGAAAATGTGGACAGCCTAGCTCTGGAAGAGAGAGAATTCAGGTTCCTAACAGATCAGATGACGCCCGCCCACTTTGGGGAAGATAGTCTGCTTTATTCGGTCTCAGCTCAAATATTAATCTCTCCCAGAGACACCTGCACAGACACACCAAGAAAGAGTGTTTTGCCAGCTGTCTGGGCTTCCCATAGCCCAGTCAGGTGGACATGTAGAACGGGCCATCACACAAGCCTACGCCCGGTCAACTCGTCACCATTCGCATCTCCTTAAACTCTACTTAACCTGCAAACAAAGACATAACGAGGTCATAATTGCACCTAACATGGCTATCTTACATACACCCCATATCTTACATATACCCCATATCTTAATACACCCCAAAAGGCACGGAGCCCTTCCCCCGTGAGCAGTAACAGCAGTGCACACAGCCCGCACGAGTGAGGTGGCCGTGCTGGCCAGGATGGAGGACAGAGGCAAAGCAGCCCTCAGAGTCGTCTGACCTGAGCAGCCCTGTGGTGTTGGCTGGCTAGCAGGGTCAGTGGAATAGACAGGAAGTCAACCAAGTTCTTCCTTGATCCGTGCTAGCAGAGAAGCTCCAGGCCAAGTGAACAGAGGTCTAGCCCGAGTCACAAAAATAAGAGCCGTGGGTGCTCAACAGTTAGCAGAGCAGAGCCAGTGTAGATGCCCCTTGAGTGAGAGGCCCCTCGAAGAAGGGCTCCAGGACACTCCCAAGGATGTGCATGTTACTCTGTCTCCCAGATTTCCCCCAAAGGACTGGTGGCCTTCGACCAGAGAAACAGAACGCTGGGGGGAAGGAAGTCATCAGACATTTTGGGACTCTTGGACATGGGCTCTGAATGGACATCAATCCTAGGAGACCCAGAACCTCAACTGGACGCCCCTGTCCAGCCAGGTGTCATAACTCTGTTTGCCGAGATCTTGAGCGCCTTTCCCTTCCACAAAATCTCACACTGGCCCATTACACTGCTGATGTGATGCTGCCTTGATCCAGGGAACGGGAAGCATGAACACTCTGCACTTATTGATAGTCCCATGTCAGAGGGTGGGAAGTAAATCTGACCAAAATTCAAGGGCCTTCTGGGGAATTTCTAGGAGCAGTGGTATGGGGCACGCCAAGATATCCCATCTAAGGTGAAGGTACATTGCTCCATCGGACACCCCCCCCCAATCAAAAAGAGGCACGGTGCCTAGTTTTGCTTAATTCTGCTTTATGTACTTTGATATTTTCTTATTAGATGCATACACAGGATTGTGATGTCTCCTTAGGAATTGGTCCTTTTATTGTTATGAAATGTTTCTCTGTATTTCTTGTAATGTTTTTGTCTTGAGGTCTACTTTGCCAAATATGAATGTAGTTGCATCACCTTTCTTATGATTGTATTCTTACAATGTATTTTTTCCATCTTTTTAATCTTTTCTTCTGTAAATTTAATACCATTTTTATATTTAAGATACATTTTTAAAAAATATTTATTTCGAAGAGGGAGAGAGAGAGAGAGAGAGAATGAGCAGGAAGATGGGCAGAGGGCGAAACAGACTCCCCGCTGAGCAGGAAGCCCTATGTGGGGTTCAATCCTGGGACCCTGAAATCATGACCTGAGCTGAAAGCTGACTGAGCCCCACAGGCACCTGAAGATGCATCTTTTAAAAACTATAAATTTGGGTCTTGCTTTGGTGTCCAGTCTGACACTCCCCACCTGTTAATTGAAGTCATTAGTCCATTTACATTTATTGTGGTTATTAATATGGTTGGGTGTTAGTACACCACCTGTTATTTTTGTCCCATCAGTTCCTTTTTATCTCCTCTGTTATTCTTTCAGATTAATGGAGTATTTTTAGTATCCAGTTTCCTCTTTCTCTTTTTAGCTATACTACTTTTAAAAGTCATTGCTCTGGATTATAACAGGCATCCTTAATTTATCAGTAGTCCTTGAATTGTTATAATTATACAACTTCCAATACATAAGAAACTTTCAGGGGTATAATTACTTTGCCTTCCCTCACTTGTGCTATTGTCATATATTTTACTTCTATACATTACAGGCTCTGTCTATAGTGATGATGGTTTTCGGTTCCATCAATCAGTTGTCTCATTTTATTGAAGTGTAACTGACAGACAATATGTTAGTTAGTTCCAGCTGTGCGTCACAGTGATCTGATACTTTTATACATGACGAAATGATCCCCATGATGGGTCTAGTTACTCTCTGTCCTCTCACGAAGTTATCACAGTATTGCTGACTACATTTGCTATGCTGTACATCACGTGCCCATGACCTATTCGTTCTATAACTGGAAATCTGTGCTTCTTAATCCCCCTCTGCCTTCTGGTAACCAGTCTCTTTCCTGTATCTGTGTGCTTCCGTTTTGTTTTTTAGATTCCCCATGTGAGTGAAATCATAATCTTTCTCTTACTGATTTCTCTTAATGCTGTACTCTCTAGGTCCATCCATGTTGTTGCAGATGGCCTGATTTTTTTCTTTTTTATGGCTGAATAATATTCCTTTGTATATATATACCCCACACCTTTATCCGTTCATCCATCGATGGCCACTTGGGCGGCTTCCACGTCTCGGCTGCTGCAGACAATGCCGCAGTGAACACGGGGGTACATGTATCTCTGTGAATTGGGGTTTTCCTTTTCTTTAAACACCCAGAAGTAGAATGGGTGGATCATATGCTAGTTCTCTTTTTAATTTTTTGAGGAACCTCTATAGTATTTTCCATTGTGGCTGCACCAATCAATTTTGAAGATGAAGTTTCCAAGTAGTAGGATTTCTATTTGTCTTGAACGACTTCCTTTTTCCCTTCTTACGGTGCTCTCCTGCTGGTGACAAAATGTCTTTTTTAGACTTTATTTTTGAAGAATATTCTCCTTTGATACAGAATTCTACGTTGGAGTTTCTTCCTCTCACCACTCGAGTGGAAACGGCAGCCGGCTTCCCGCTGGAGACGGTGGGGCAGCACCTGAACTAACGTCCTTCTCCTCCAGCGACCGAGAATGTCCAGCTGCAACATCAGCCCCTTTCTAGGGACTCTGTGGCCAACAGAGAGTGTTGCCGTCAGTGCACGTGGGTCACATATCTGATTGCATCTCTGTCCTAGGGTGATCATGGTGGTCTCGCCGCCGGAGCTAGCAGCTGCCCCCACCCCTGTTCTCACTGTCACTGCTGAAACCCGGGAGCCCCAGTCCACCGCAGCATTCCCACAGCCATCTCCAGTCCCCAGAAGACTGACACGCGGAGACCCTGGGGGCTGGAGAACACCTCACCATAACTTAGGGAAGGGAGGGAGTGGGCAGGGGTCCTCACGGCGGGAGGGGAGCGAGTTGGGGTCAGTCCTCTGTGCCCAGCCTGTCTTCCTGAGCCTTTAGCCTCCTTCTTCAGGCCGTGCTTCTCAAACTTTAATGTGAAGACATTCACACTTAAAATGCAGATTTTTAAAGTGTATACTCTGACTCAGCAGGTCTGGGGTGGGGCCTGAGAGTCTCCATTTTTGGAACCCTCCAGGGGGCCACTCCTGCTGTCCTCGCGCTGCACCCTGAGGGCAGAGGACCTGCAGAAGGCCTAAACTGGGTCCAGGCCCTGCCCCCTCCACCCTTGGCGGCGATTAAAGCTGCCTCCCGGCGTTCAGATGAACGTGTTAAACCCTGGTCTGTGCAGCCGGGTCTGTGGGTTTGGCCCTCCTGAGCCTTACTTCCTCCTCCCTGGCCCATGCCTCTGGACTCGCTCTGACGGCGGCTCCTGGCTGCAGAGGGGGGAGCTTTTCTATCTCTCGCTGCATGAAGGATCTGTCTCCCTGGAGCAGTCTTTGTACTTGTCCATCTGTGCTCTGGTTCTCCTGACCCTCTGACCATCTGACTTTTAGGGGCCTTTGGGCATTGGGCACTGTGAAGGGAGGGTCTTGAAAACAGTTGGCATCAGGCGGAGAAACACCTGTCTCCGGTGCAACCGCCCAGTAGCTTCTGTGCACAGGGGAGGGAAGAGTTGCTCCTGCCAGTAAGGGAGGCTCCAGGACACCTAGGGGTTCAGCGTTCTCCGCCTCACCTATGTCTGCCCAGATGTCCCCATCTGACTCTCACGGTCCCCCTTCCTCCCACCACACTCTAACACGGCTGTCACGGTTCCTTTGAGGTGTCAGCTAGGCTTGGAGCCATTTAACTGGGTGCTAAGCGTGGCGCTGCTGTGAAGATGCGCGGCGACCTGTGCTCGGAAGAGGTGGCCAGCATCTGCCATCAGCTGAGTTTAAACAAAGCAGGTCCCCCTGCATGATCGGGTGGGTCTCAGCAATCAGCTGGAACGCTCTGGGCAGACAGTGGAGATATGGTCATGGAGGTCGGCTGGGGGGCGCTCAGAAGGAAGTAAGGGCTGTTATCTTAGTCCACCGTCACCACGGTGTGGGCGGATGTGTGTGTGTTAAAGGGGTGGGGCGGCGAGGTCTCGGATGAAAACCGGGAACATGCTATGCGGACCAGAGGAAAAGCGAACCTGGTTATAAAGTGGCAGAAATCTTGACTGAACTGCGTCCTGGCCCCGGGTGACGATGAACGTGAATGCTGGCTGAGGACACCGACAAGCAAATTGTGGGTGTGGGTTGCTTTCCTCTTGCTGCTCAGAGTAAAATGTGGGAGAAAAGAGGTAAATTGAGGAAGTTTTCTCTCTCTTTTTCCTTAAAGATTTAATTTATTTATTTGAGAGAGAGAAAATGAGCACGATTAGGGGGAGGGGCAGAGAGAGAAGCAGGCTCCCCACTGAGCAAGGAACCAGATGCGGGACCCGATCCCAGGACCCCGGGATCGTGACCGGAGCCGAAGGCAGGTGCTTGACCGACTGAGCCACCCAGGTGTCCCTGAGGACTATCTCTTAAGCAAAAAGGAACCAGCCCCTAACGATTTGGGAGGTTCTTGGCCTATCCAGATTGCAAACAATAATAGAATTGGGAAATGGACTGTCGGAAAAGCGTGTTCTGAAAAGAGTCTCAGCGGAACCCCGGGGTACAGGTGGGGTCGTGGAGTGGGAGGTCCGTGGAGGTGGAACACACACCAGGCCCTTGAGAACACCGGATCAGCAGAAGCCCGCCAGCTGGGACTGGGAGGACGAGATCCCGGACGCAGGGAAAGGTTGCTACAGGACGCGCACAGCTCTCTAGCCGGTCGGGCTGGCGGCGCCGTGGAGCGGCACGGATGTGCGGCCTGTCAGGAAGAAGGAAGATGGCCCCAGGGGTGCTGTGTCTGGTGACAGAGGATTCTCCTAGGGCCTCGGAACTTAACCGAAGCTTCCCTGCGGCATCTTGAATTTCCCTGGGAATGGGGACTCCTTCATTCCTTCAGTTTCTTTTTCTGGGATGGAAACGTCTGTCCTGTGCTTGTGCACTGTGGAAGCAGGGGCGGGCCTTGCCCAGAGTCTCACTCGCACCCGAGTCAGGGGTAACCCTTGGAGCTCATGAGCAGATAGCACTTCGGTGGGACTGAAGGCCTGGAGTTCAGAACCGCAGTGATGAGGCTTTGCGGGATAGGATGCAATGGATGTGTTCTGCCCGCAGCATGGACATAGATGTAGGGGGACCAAAGGGTGGACTCTGGCAGGTTTCATGGTGGGCCCCCCAAAAGACAGGTCCACCCAGAACCTATGAACGGGACCTTATTTGGAAAGAGGGCTTTTGCAATTAAGAACTGTAACTAAGGTAAGGATCTCACGTTGCTATCATTCTGCATCCAGGTGGGCCCTAAATCCTACGGCAGATGTCCTTATAAGGGAAGAAAGAACAAGGACACACAGATGTCATGTGATGTCTCAAGGGAGGCAAGACTGGAGGGACACCTCTGCAAGCCAAGGGATCGCCAGGAGCTGCCAGAAGCCCGGAGATGGGACGGGCTGTCTCTCAGGACGTCCAGAAGGAAGCAGCCCTGTTACGGCCTCCATCTCAGACTGCCGGCCTCCAGAGCTGTGCAAGAACCCATCTCCGGCCCCACTTTGTGCTGCTCTGCTCAGGCAGCCCTGGGAACTGATGTGCAGGACCAACACATTAGACTCGGAGTCTCTGCTTCGGACCTAGTACCGCGGTGGAGGAGTCCCTCCACGACGCGATGCGGCTCATCCTCCCGTCTGATTATTCTCCGGAGGCTTCAGGAGCCGGGCAGCCCCAGGACCTCCAGAACCGGTCCTGTCACCAGCAGCCAATGGTCCCAGCACTCGATTTGCCAAGGCCCTGCCTTCCTCCCCCAGCAGCCCCAGGGCTGGTTTCCACTTCCTGCCAGGGAGGAGGCGAGCTGAGGGCCTCGGACACGGGTGAGCGCCCCATGACCGGAATCCCGTCCGAGCTCCTGCATCCCGTTTCCCGGGGCCGCTCCAGTATCCGCCCCCCGTCGGAGACAGGCAGTTTTAGCGCAGTTTGATCAAGGGGCTGTTCACGAAGATGCGGCCAAGTGTCACTGTCACAATGGTGACCTCAGACAAAACCTACCTGAGAACTGGAGGCAGTGCTGGGTCCCAGCCTTGTGACCGCTCTCGACTCAGTGCTCTTTTGGACAAATTATAGACCAAGGCATGTTTGTGCTTGGGCTTCAGAGACTGAGCCTCGAATACAAAATCAAGCCCCAGCTGTTCTGTGTTCCCTGTCTCAGGGGGCACTCACTGTCCCCCAGTGACCCGGGCCCCTCCTTTCTTGCACGCCATCTTGTTCCCAGCTCGGGGCCAGCGTCCTCTGCTCCGGGCCACAGGCCTTCAGAGGGCTGCTGGTGTATGCTCAAGTCTCAGAACCCTGCCCAGCCACCCCATGAGGTGGCCCCGTAATCATTCGCCACCCACGATTCCGGGTGTGCTCCCGCATGCTTGATGTGGTAGGCATGTTTATCTGGTACTGAGTCCTTGGCGGTACCCCGCCACCAGGACGGGACAACTAGCCCCGAGCGAGCTTCTGTTCCTGACCAGTGTGGGCAGCGATGATGCCCAGGATACTCTGTTGGCCTCAATGCCCCTTTTCCACTCACAGCTGGCCCCTGTTCCAGCCTCCCCTGAACTCCACGGTCACCTTCATGGCTGTGGCGACCTGGTCTGCCCGCAGCGCCTAAACTTTCTGTCTCCTGTCCCCCCTGTGCGCCTGCTCCAGCTTGCATATCTAATCCTTGGGCTTCCTGGGATCCTGCGCCATCGCCAGGCACAGGGGGTCTCCTGGACAGAGCCGTGGCCTGAGCCCCGAGGCCAGCTACAGGCCCCTGGTAAGAGCTGGTTCCTGCTTGTTTCTGCTGGGGCCAGTGAGGGGCCCACCACCCTGGGGCACAGGGGTCTCCTGAGAGGCGCTCAGTGTCTCTGAGGGGATTCTTCCTGTGTCCTGACCCTGGGGCGGGTGCCTGGTTGGGCATTTGGGGCTCCTAGTTCAGTGTGCAGATGTCCCCACTCATCTCTGCTGGTCCCCTCACTGTCTTGTGTTGGGCCTGGTGCCTGTGAGACAAGAGTCCTGGTCACTTCTAGAGAAGGACTATCCATGCCCAATTGCCCTCTGCTGGAGGTCGCCCTGTGGCTCCACTGCTCCTCCCCGCCGCCCCTCAGTGGCCCTGCCCCTGGTGCTCCCTGTTACCTACAAGACCTCAGGCTCTCCAGTGGCCCCTATAACTTTTCCAGCCGCTTCCTGAACCCATTAATATTTTTTTTCTTTCGAAAGTCTTATCTTAGGGCACCTGGGTGGTGAGGTTGGTTGGGCATCTGCCTTCGGCTCAGATCATGTCTCTAGGTCCTGCTCAGTAGGGAATCTGCTTCTCCCCACCCCCCCTTTGCCTCTCCCTATGGCTCATTCTCTCTCTCTCTCAAATAAATAAAATCTTTTTAAAAAACAAAATCTTTTCTTTTGTTTCCTCTATGGGGCAAGGGGGCTGGTTATACCTTTTTTTTTTTTTTAAAGATTTTATTTATTTATTTGATAGAGATCACAAGTAGGCAGAGAGGCAGGCAGAGAGAGAGGAGGAAGCAGGCTGTCCGCAGAGCAGAGAGCCCGATGCGGGGTTCGATCCCACGACCCCGGGATCATGACCTGAGCCGAAGGCAGAGGCTTTAACCCACTGAGCCACCCAGGTGCCCCTGGTTATACCTTTTCATTTTATTTCTGGCCCTCTAGACGGTCTGGGAAGGAGAGGAGATGAATCCTGGTCAGTCCGCACTGGCAATCTGAGGCTGCTGTGGGGGAATTCTGATGTGCAGCCCTGGTTGACAGCGGCTCCAAGCATAGCCCCACCTCACTGCCCCCCCCCCCCACATTCCTGCTTTCGCTCCCACAGGAAGAATTCCCACAGGGCACCTGCTCTGTGCTGACAGATTTGCGCCTGGCAAATCACAACTGTGCACGGAGCCCTGGACCAGAGCTGCCGGCTGGAGCTCCTGGGAGGGAGGCTGAACCCAGTCTGGGAGGCCTTCGTGTCCAGACAGGATATGCGCAGGTGTCGGGCCAGGCAGTGGGTAGATGTTCAGTGGCACTAACCTAGGTTCTCCTCCCATCAAAGTTAATGCTCCCCTCTGGGTCTGGTCTGCAGGTGGTCCCAAGTGATGCGGGCTCCCTCTTAGCCAGGCCAACTGGCCCAGAAATAACAGATCACCTCTGCTCACATCTCATAGGTCAAGCAGGTCAAGGAGCCACACGGAATTTCCAAGGTGGGGTGAGCATAGCTTTCCATGAAAAGAGACCCGAGTGGGGACCACCGGGACTGAGTACCGTGAGCTGGAGTGAGGGGGTCGAGCCATGAGAGGGGCTGTGAGGTCAGGGCAGAGCCCAGGGTGGCTGAAGCGTGTGCACGGAAGGGGGGCCGCGGCGTGGGAGATCCGCAGGGACGGGGATCCGCTGTCACTGTGGGGAAGCAGGAGGCCCTTCCAGGATTTCACGGGGCGGGGCGCGGGCAGGAGGAAGCAATGCCCGGCTGCCTACCCGGCAGAATCTAAGGCGTCCACAAGTGAACCCATCACTGAAGAGATTCTTCAGTGACAAGGTCTAGTGCGCAGGGAGCCAGGCCACGAGGAAGGGGCGTCTCCTGGGGCCTCGGCTGTACTGAGCGCTCTGCTCCCGCGGTTTCCCGTGGCCTTGCGAGCAGGGGCGGGGGAGGCTCACGGAGGTCAATCCGCACCCCGCGCCCCCCAAAACGCCGTGAAGGCCGTGGAGGACCCAGCGGTCAGCGCCGAGGCCCCTGTCGGACCCGGCCGGGCCAGGGGACTCTGGTCAACTCGGACGCACGGTTCCTGGGAGGGCCGGCGGCGTGTACCCGGCCCAGGGGCTCCCGTTCCGGCTCGGTGTCCGGCGGCCTCACTGGCAGGACCCGGGGGACCCAGCCAAGGAGACCCCGGGAGCGCGGGTGCACGAGAGCCTGAGTGCGCGCGCGCCCGCAGGAGGCTCCCCGCGGAGAGCCTGCCCCGCCCCCTCCTCCCCGGGCGCAGCCGCAGGGCGGGCATCAGGCCCGGACCACCCGCCCGTCCGCGCCGACCCCAGTCCAGCCTCGGCCTCCGCGCGGCCGCTTCCCCCGCGCCCCTTCCCGGGCCCGGGGCGCGGCCTCGCGATGCGCAGAGCCGCAGGATAAAGTTCAAGGCCGCCCCGCATCTGGCCGGCTTTGATCGCGAAGGCCGCGGGCGCGGGGAGACCCAAGGGGGGCCTGAGTCCCCGCCGCCTTTCCCATCCTTTGGGGTGCCCAGGATGCCCGGAGGGAATCGTGCCCTTCCCTCCCTCGCTCTTGTCTCCGCCTCCTAGTCGGTGCTGCGGCCCCAGTGTCCGCGCTGACCAGGCCCCTCCAGGTGGGCGGTGGGCCCCCCGGCGCGGCGCGCCACCCCCCGCGCCTTCCCGCCGGGTCTCCGCCCCGCCCCGCCCCGCCCCCGGCGCTCGGCCCCGCCCCGACTCCGCCCCGGCCCCACCCCCGCGCGCCGGC
>ML105630.1:18006-33435 GCA_003697995.1 Taxidea taxus jeffersonii | reverse complement strand
TCTTAAAAAAAAAAAAAAAAAGTGGTTGTACAAATTTAAATTCACAGTGGTTCTCAATGCTCTGCATTCTTGTCAATATTTAGAAACTATAGGTTTTCTAACCCTCACCCTCCAATCTTGGGTATTGACTGGTATCTCATGGTTTACTTTTATATTTCTCTGGTTAGGATTTAACCATCTCTTCATAAGTTTATGGGTCATTTGTGTTTCTTCTTCTTTGAAGTATCTATTTCAGACATTTGCCCATTTATCTGTTGGGTCATCTCTCTTCTGATGGAGATGCATTCTCTATGTATGCTAACTAAAATCCTTTGTGAGTTTTACCTTTACCAGGTTTGTGAGTTAACTTTTCACTCTCTTTATGGCATCTTTGGATAAAGAAACTTTTTTTTTTTAAAGATTTTATTTATTTATTTGATAGACAGAGATCACACAAGCAGGCAGAGAGGCAGTCAGAGAAGGGAGGGGAGAAGCAGGCTCCCTGACGTGCAGAGAGCCGAATGCGGGACTCGATCCCAGGACACTGGGATCATGACCCGAGCCGAAGGCAGCGGCTTAACCCACTGAGCCACCCAGGCATCCCTGGATAAAGAAACTTTTAATCATGATGTATTTCTTGTCATTTTCTACCCACATCTTGTAACCTCTTTCACATTTCCCATGGTTACTTTGTCACACTGTGCTGTAATCGGTCTTTGTCCTTCAAGTCTGCCTTCTAGCTCACTGAGTTTTTCTTTCTGATTGTGTACTAATTTGTGGTGTTAGGTATCACTGAGTTTTAATTTTCAAAGATTTTCTTTTTATTTTCCAAAAACATCTATTTTATTATCTTTTAAGTCTGACTAAATATTTTTTTTAAGATTTTATTTATTTATTTGACAGAGAGAGATCACAAGTAGGCAGAGAGGCAGGCAGAGAGAGAGGAAGAGGAGGAAGCAGGCTCCCTGCGTAGCAGAGAGCCTGATGTGGGGCTCGATCCCAGGACACTGGGATCATGACCCGAGCCGAAGGCAGAGGCTTTAATCCACTGAGCCACCCAGGCGCCCCCTGACTAAATATTTTTTGATAGCATTATTTTTTGCTCATGAGAAATGTTTTCTTTTTTATTTCTTTATCCATTTGGAACATAATTCTTTTTTTTTTAAGATTTTATTTATTTATTTGTTAGAGGGAGAGAGCAAGCACAGGCAGATAGAGTGGCAGGCAGAGGCAGAGGGAGAAGCAGGCTTCCCGCCAAGCAAGGAGCCCGATGTGGGACTCCATCCCAGGATGCTGGGATCACGACCTGAGCCCAAGGCAGCCGCCCAACCAACTGAGCCCCCAGGCATCCCTGGAACATAATTCTTTTATATGCTATATTGGGTCATGCTAATATTTGAGGCCACTGAAGTTTTAAACCTCTAATGTATGGTACTTCTGACTGGTACCCATGGTGACTTGGTTTCTTATCTTCATTTTATAATAGTTGACTGTGAGCTCATATTTGGCTGAACTTAATCTGTGGGAATTATGAAGAATTAATTGCTATGGACTGAATTCCACCCCTCCCATTCATATGTTGAAGTTCTAAGTCCTATGTGACTGTACCTGAAGACAGGAACTTCAGGAGGTAATCGAGGTTAAATTAGGTATTCATGGTGGGGCCCTAAGCAGATAGGCCTATAGCCTTATAAAAAAGAGGAGGGGCAAATCTCTGCCTCTCTTCCCACCGTGGGATGACAGAATGAGATGGCAACTCTCTGGAAGCCAGAACCTGACCATCCTGACACCCTGATCTCAGATTTCCAGCTTCTAGACCTAGGAGAACATGAATTTCAGTTGTTTAAGCCACCCAGTCCATGGTATTTTCTTATGGTAGCCTGAGATGATTAAAGCATTAAGGATGCTGGTTTTTCTCCAGTTTAGACTTGCCTCTTCTTCAGTTGGGCATCAGAGAGTGCTTAGGGCAGCTTTTATTTATTTGTTTGGCCTGTGGTTTTGCTGAAAGCCCAAGTAATATAAATTTGAACACCACACCCATGTGAGATCTGGTCTCCTGGTATAGATTTTAAGGGAAGACTATTACATTATTATATTCATTTTTGCATTTTTTATCCTGGGAACAGGCAGGGACAGGTAGGCTTTCTATCTATTTCCTCTGCTACGGGTTGTTAGCTTCTAGTGCTTACACATACTGAGGGTGCATTTTCTTCAAGTACAAGTTCAATTTAGGAGTCTCGGGGTTAATAGCTCTCCTCTTCTCCCATTAATAATATCCATGCTGTAGGTACCTGGTTTAGTCACTTGTCCTCAGGGAAGCCTTAGCTTTAGGGTTTTCTTACCATTTTATGATTTTAGTTTATGGATCCCATTTTTTATTAGCTTCCCTTATTTTCTGGAAAGCTCAGCAATGTGTTTATGTGTGAGCTAGTTATAGTTTATCCAATATGTAGGTGTTTTCTGACAGGATAGCTTTCCTGAGTATTTAGTCCAGCAACAGTTGGAAATGCAGGTCTGACACAGTGCTCTTTGTGTTTAAAATACCACTTCCTCATTCCACATTGGACAAGTGCACAAAGTTTAGACACACTGAGGCCTTAGTATTGAAAACAACAATATTTAAATCTCTTTTGTTGATTTTAAGATTTTGCTATATGTGGATCTGAGGCTAGTTAAGACTGAGAAAGGTCCTGCATCCACACATTTTGTAACACTAGAGTAGCCCTGTTTTTATAATTTATTTTTTAAGATTCTGAGTAGATTTTCTACTGTAAGAATGAAGTCTTGAAATGGGTGCCATTAGTGTGATGGATTGATGAAGAAGCTATAGCTCAGAAGCCCTATTCTAGGAGGCATAAGAAATGAGGGGCAAGTAAGAATTGCAGCTTCAAATTTCAACCTTACTTTCCCCACCATTGGAGTGTGAGGTCCTTTTCTAAAGCCTATACTGGTCCTCGTTACAGCTTTGTATTTTTATCTTATTCTTCATTCCTTTAAGTGTAGTATGGTTTTCTCAGCCATATTCACAAGAAAGGAATAAAGACGAGGTGTAAACTTAGTGTGATTCCTGATCACCATTACTGAGTAAGAGAAATGGAGATCTAGAGGGGGTGATGGGACTTTTTTGATCTGATAGTGAACAAATGAGCTAAAACTGGGATCCAGATTTTTCCACTCTAAATCCACTCATTTATATATCTGTTTTAATGAGATAATATTAAATTTATCTTTAAAGTATGCCAAAAAATTTTAAATGTGCGTGCTTCAATTATATCACATCAATGTGAGAAAGTAAAATGAACTAATTTACTTGAATTAATAGAAACATACTTAATCTGCATTGAGATTTTTTTTCCCCAGGAGCCAATTAGAGATGAAATATTTTGTTTATCTTATTCCATTTTATTTCAGAAACATAATTTGAGCCTCCATTTCTATGGCTTTATCAGAGAGGCAGATTAACTTAGAAAGCATCCTCTGCTCTCAACTGTGTCTTTCTAGTTGTAGATTTAAAAGAAAAAAATGCCCAGAAGTTAATGGAATCAGAGGATAGTCCCTGAAACTACTTTCACATGGTCTGTCTAACTCATTATTTCTGGTGTTTATGGCTTCTAAAATGAAGCACGGCTTCTAAACTGACAGGTAAAGAATAGTGTGTTTGTTTTTATTTCGAACTAAAATGTTACCCACATAAATATATAATATATGTTTAAAAATGAAGAAAATTGGCTAGAGAACTTTGTGAGGCTTTGATTCGAGTCTAATGGTTCCAATTATAGATTGGAACATCAAGTCAAGATGAGCTCTACTGTCAGTGCATTAGACAGTTCTTTGCAGAAGTGTGAGGTTTTTATATTTCTGGGAAAAAATACTGATAGATTATCCTAGCCAACATAAAGAATGGAATTGACATGTAAGTATTCTGCAGGTAAAAGCCATTCTCACCCTGTCACTCAGGGATATGAGTCAGCCATATATAGGGCTGTTATCAAAAAAGCAGAACATGATCTGGGGTTGCATTAGCCAGAATGTAACACACAAGAATCATAAAATAATCCACTCACAAGTTCAGCGTTGATAAAGCCCATATTTGAGTCTAATTTTCATCTCCATATTTTAAACACAATATTGGGAAATTGGAGGTGGGCCAGAGAAAAGGAATGAAATTATTTGAAAGTACAAAAACTTACTATGCCGAGAACTGAAAGTGGAATTCTTTATCACCAAGAAGGGAAAGTGAAGGGGTGGCATGAGGGGAGTTTTGAGTCATTCTTACCTGTGGCACAATTGGGACTGACAGGTGCCTCTTGTCCTCAATCTGTCTTTCAAGATGAAGTTCTTAGCACTGGGAGAAGTGGCCATGATGCCGGGGCTGGTTGTTTGAGTACCAATTCTCAAATGTAGCACCTGCTTCTTGAAAATATAGGCCTATGAGGGCATGGTGTCATATGGGGTTTTTTCTCAAAGCAATTCCAAAGCCAAATATGAGCCAAAACTAAGAGAAAGATAGATCAGACATATGCCAGAGGTCATGTGAAGGGAAAACTTGTGCCTTCTATTTGTTCAGAGTGAGGGCTGGGCTAGGCATTGTGGGGAAAGAGATGGAGAGAGGTCCTTGCCTTCAAGGAGCTCATTCTCGAGAGCTTGCCAACAAAGTTAAATCAGTATTGAAAGGTATGCAGGAGTTTGCCAGTTAAACAGGTAGTGAGAACATTGTAGGGAGTGAAGATGAATACCAAGTGTGAATGGAATGCTGGGTGGGGCACCAGATTTGGACAGAGGACAGAGACTAAAATTGGGTAGTTAGATATGTGTCAAAATATGAAGGCCCTTTTATTTGGTAAAGAAGCTATTGTCACTCTCTTGTCAATAGTGAGCCATTTGGCTTGAGACTATCAAAATTGTCTTGTAAAGGCCTTCTGGAGGCAGTTTGAAGACTGATCTTGCCCAGGTTAGGGTTGGGGGAGGCAGTGGCCTGAGTAGACACAGGAAGACTAGCGAAGACTCACAGGATGCATTTTCTTCTCAGGGAATAAGAACAAATGGGTAGCAGGGGACATAAAGGATTTAGGAGGAAGAATCAGTAGGTCTTGGCAAGTCATGTGGCAGAGAGGCAATTGGGAAAATTGGTGGTATTAGTACCTTATTGCTGTTGTGACGGATTACCCAAATTTAGTGGCTTAAAACAATACAGCATTGTTATGTTACAGTTCTGGTTGTAGTAAGTCTAAAATGGGTTTCATTGGGCCCAAATCAAGGCACATACATGTCTGTACTCCCTCCAAACATTCTAGAGGAGAATTTGTCCTTCCCTCTTCCAGCTCCTAAGGGCTCTTTACATTCTTGGCTTTATGGTTCCCTTCCACCTTCAAAACCAGCAATGGCCAGTCAAGAGTTTCTCACAATGAATCACTCTTACACTGACTCTTGGAAGTGCTTTTTTTTTTTTTTTTTAAAGATTTTATTTATTTATTTGACAGACAGAGATCACAAGTAGGCAGAGAGGCAGGCAGAGAGGGAGGGGGAAGCAGGCTCCCTGCTGAGCAGAGAGCCCCATGTGGGGCTCAATCCCAGGACCCTGGGATCATGACCTGAGCTGAAGACAGAGGCTTTAACCCACTGAGCCACCCAGGTGCCCCATGGAAGTGCTTTTGTGACTACATTAATCTATCTAGATAATCTCAAGACCCTTAACTAAATTCTATCTGTAAAATCCTTTTTGCCATGTAAGGTAACATAACCAAAGGTTCTGGACATGAAGATGTGGACATATTTGGAAGACCATCTTTAAATGTCTCCCAATTTGGATGGACAAAGTGAATATAATTTATGTATATGAGGCTGATGAGCTGGGGACACTTAGTTATATGATTCTTACCTGGAGATAGATTTTGGGGACATAAGACAGTTATTGCCATTTAGTGTTGAAGCTGTGAATAGCCGTGAGCTCTGAAATGGCCAAATGTGCAGAGTGGGATGAGATGAAAGCTCAGTATTGGAGGCCTGACAACCACTGAGTTATCAGGGCAGGTGGAGAGTCTGCAAAGAGGAAGGAGCATTAGTGAAGTAAAAGGGAAACCAGGAGCACAAGTCTCAAACATCTGTGAAGGGCACATTCCAAAGGAGGGACAGAGCAACATGAAAAACAGGGGAGGAGAAAAAAAACCAACTGCACGATTTCCCTACAGGAAAGTGTCAACTATGTCAACTTCTTTGTTGACACAGTCTTAAAATAAACCATAACTCTTGTCTTCAGAATGAACCAGAAATTTGTCATTTCATTGCTTTTGAAATTGTACCCAGAATAACAGGTTTACATTGAAAGTCCAATTCTCAAAAAGTGTACCAACCATGGTTAGAATGTGGCCTTTTAGTGCCGTTTTAATGTCAGTTTCTCACATTAAATCCCATAGTCTCTGCTCTGTTTAATATTCTGTTCTTCACAAACCTTCTGGTGCAATTTTGATAGGACTGTTGACCCTGCCACGCATAACAAATTACACATACGTTTTGAAACTCGACATTATGACTGTCTCACAAGCTTATACATTTTCAGTGAAATTTCAGGACACGGGTTAATATTTGGACTTCAGGAAAATGAAGTAGGAAGAGGATGCGTATGTATGGTGGGGTCGGTGTGTGTGCATGAAGCACTTGCTTCCAAACCAACAATCTAATGAAACCAGCAATTCCATCCTGACTTCTTTACTCCCCGTCACCTCCATGCCCTGCATCGATGGCTCTAGCTGCTTTCTGGCTTCTGCAGTAGCTGCTGCTGTCTGCTTTCTGGCAGGCTGAGGGTAATTAGAGTTTCTCAGTCTGGAGCCGGAGTACATCCAGTGCTGAGTGCTGCCCTGACTCCGGCTGCAGGACGGTAGTGGGGCTGGCGTGGCCACCGCCTTGCTGATGTGCAGATTTGAAGCCTTCATTCTGTGCACATGCAGTAACATTTACAGGGAAACCACGACTCATCAGTCTTCAGCTTCCTTTTGCTTTTATACCCTGGATTTTTGTATTTGTACATCAAAACATGAAAGTATGTAAGGATCTGTGCTTGCAGTGATTGGCCTACAAAGGAACATAAGACATGGCCCTTATGCTCAAAAAAGTTTCCAGTCTAATTGGAGAAGCAGTGCTTTTCATGGACCCCTGTAATACAGGGTTAACTGTAACAGGTTGTAAGAGAGAGGGAGAAAGCTTTTCCGTTGTTCAATGAAAGGAGAGAAGTTTCTGACTGTGGGGAGAATCAAGGAAGCTTTTCTTATGAGTTAATATTTAAATTTGGTTTTGATGGGGGGATAGGACCTTTAGAACTGGGAGCAAGTTTGGTCTTGTGACATTCCAAACACAGACGCAAAGTTGGCAGAGGTCAAGAGATAGGATATGGTGTAAGTACACTGGAGACTGAATGTCATCCGACCGGTGACATTAATGTGGGAAATGAAAACGATCATACTCTAAAAGGCATTGAATGTCCAACTAGTGAGGGATTTGGTGCTGACATATTTTTTCTTAAGTTTTTGTTCTTTTTTTTTTAATTTTTATTCTCTACACTCCAGAAATAAACTCCATTTGGCCATGCACATTATTATTTAAATCTGATTCTATTTGTCAGTATTTAATTTAGGATTTTTGCATTGCTATTCCTAACTGAGTTTGCTCTATAATTTTCTTTTTGGTGCAGTCTGTCAGGTTTGGTATCAATGTTACTGTTGCTTTGTAAACTCTGGAAGAGTTTATTTTTTAAATTCTTCTTAGGAGTTTATTTATTTTCGAGAGAGAGAGAGAGGGAGAGAGAGAGCGAGCATGTAGGAGCACGTGCAGAGGGAAGGGGCAGAAGAAGCAGCAGAATCCCCACTGAGCAGGGAGCCTGCTGCAGGACTCGGTCCCAGGACCCTGGGATCATGACCTGAGTTGAAGGCAGACATTTAACCAACTGAGAAACCCAGGTGCCCTGGAATAGTTTAAATGGTTTTGGAATTAACCTATATTTTAAAGGTTTGGCAAGTTGCGCCTTGAAACCATCTAGGCTGTGTGTGTGTGTGTGTGTGCGCGCGCGTGCATGTGTTCCCAGTTTTGGTAGTAACTAACAATTTCCTTTATTTGTATGGTAATTGTCTGATTAGAACTTTTCTCTCTTCTGGAAGCAGTTTGGCATACCATATGTTCTAGAAATTATCTCTGTCATCCAAGTTTTGAGATTTATTTGCACAGAATTGAGCAGAGAAATCTGTTATGATTTTTTAAAATGTCCTCTATATTGGTGTTTTGTCTCTTATTGATTATTATTTTGTTTAATTTAATCAGTCTCCTTCATCATCCCCCTTGATTTGATTAGCTAACAGTTGAAGTACCCGCTTTTTGATTTATTAATCATCTATTCTTTTCCAATTAATTTGTACTATGTATATTAATTCTTTTTTCTGCTTTCTGTGATTTTTGTTTCCCTTAACTTCCTAACTTAGATGCTTGTTTTATTTTTTATTCTTCCTTGTTTATTAATAAACTATTGAAGTCTATGAATTTTCCTTTGAGCACTACTTTAGCTATTCCATGGATTTATTTTTACATAGTTATTTTCTAGATGCTCTTCTGTTTTCTGTTTTGACTCCAGAATTAAGAGACAGGTTTAAATTCTTCAGGAGTCAGAGAATATTTTTTTCTAGTTTTGTGAGTAATTGATAATTTTATTGCATTATGATAAGAGAATGTTTTCTGTACTTTCCTGTTTGGGGGAATGTGTTGATGTTTTATTTGTGACATAAGACATTGGTGAATTTTGTGTCTGTTTGACATATATTGGAAAGGAAGGATACTTTCTCTGTTTCCAGGGTGCAGATATGATATATAATAAGTAGATCTGTGATTTTAGTTGTGGTATTCTGTGGTAGATCTTTGACATTATGGTATGATATTATATATCATTATATATTTTTATGTCCACTTAATTTTTTTTTTAATATTTTATTTATTTATTTGTTAGAGAGAGAGCGAGCACAGGCAGACAGAGAGGCAGGCAGAGGCAGAGGGAGAAGCAGGCTCCCTGCCAAGCAAGGAGCCCGATGTGGGACTTGATCCCAGGATGCTGGGATCATGACCTGAGCCGAAGGCAGCTGCCCAACCAACTGAGCCACCCAGGCATCCCATATGTCCACTTAATTTATCATGAACAGAAAAAGAGGATTTTCTGCTCTTTATCTGTTTCTATATTTTTCTATATTTTCTCTTTGTGACATTTTAGGTTGGACAGTTCCATGGTGAATGTCCTGTGCACTGCAAGATGCTGAGCATTCTTGGCTCCTACATAGTAAAGGCCAGTGGAGTCCTCCAGTTTATTGTGATAACCAAAAACACCAACTAAGATGCTAGGGACCCTATCATTTATAATTTAGAACCACTAATGGTTAGAAATATGCTTTTTAAACTTCTCCATTTCTGTTATAATTCTATATGACTTGTGAGAAAATTTAAAATTTTTTAAAAATTATTTTTAATTGTGTATGAAAGAAATTGTTTTTTGCTCTTGTTTTTTTTCTCTCTGGAGATTGGCCAAAACCAGTGAGATAGTGATGTCAGAAGGAACCATGAGGAATCAGAGATTATTAAAATTATTTGGGTCAAACCCTTCCCCTTCCAGTATTTTGCTCTATGTTTGGGTACAAGAGACCAAGGTCTACCAAATAAACTCTTCCAATAACCTTAAAATAAATCTGTATATCACATTTCAACACAGTGTCCTAACTTTTATTACCATCTGCTGCAATTAATCTCCCAAAGGGCAAGCCATATTAAATTGACACGTTCTTGAATGTAAACACAGCATACTCAATAACATATATACATTACATTTAAAACTTCTCAAGATTCTAAACTAAATTCCTAAGTACTCAAGCAAGTTTCTGTATACATGGCATATATACACACAAAAAAGCGTGCCATCGATATGGAGTAGAACCTTACCTGTAAAAATAAACTGAAGTTCTTTGAGCTGAAGATGAGCTTACTAAAAATTGTGTGCAAACAGTGTGGAAGAAATAGAGTAATTTCAAAACAACTTTTGGCTAACTCCTCAGAATTTTCAAAGAAGCTCCTCCCCTGCCCCAATGTGTATATATGACTTGAAACAACTTAGGTGAGGCTAACACACACTGACATCAAAGTCCTTTGTAGGGTCACTGGAAATGACTTTCACTGCTATAGAAAGGAGAGTAAGTGTGTATTTTTAGGTATTCACCTGAGCATACAGGAACTGTTGTCGGCACTGCTATTCTGGTCAGCACTTGAAAATACCTCACAGAGAAGCTGCTCTAAACCTACCACTGGTGAGAATTAAGTTGTACTGTGTCTGTGAATGCTCATAACATTACTTATTTGGGACTGAAAGGGTCCATTCTTGTTTACAAAAAACAAAAACAAAAATAAGCTGAAGGTCAGCTGACTAAGCACACACAGACTGCTAATTTGTAGCCAACTAGAGTATGATAAAAATCCATTTCACATAAAAATTAAATGCAAAATGCCATTTGATTGGTCTTTTCTGGTATAGCAAGCCACTTATAGTCTTCTGTATCTCAAGGACATATTCCAGGTATGTATATATTATATAATATATATTTTTATATATAATTATATATATAATGTATGTGTAATACACATACATAATATATAATTATATATAATATAATATATCCTGATACCACAAATTTGAAAGAAGCCCACTGATTTATTCTCTCACTCAGAGCCTGGATTTAGATTTTTCAGGTCTCCCCTTCCTTTAAGAAGACCCAACCACCAGACCCTTGCATCTGGATACTTGCCCTATATACACAGTTTTTGATGCCTGTCCCTACCTTCTGTGCCAGTCCTGTTGGTGGTCCTTTCAGAGAACCCCTGGAAGTCATTCTTCCCTATGCATAAGGCCTCTTTGGGAAAGGTCAGCTTGTTCCCAGTTTCCTGTCCCTTTATCTTCAATCAAGATATGGGCTTCTTTGGATTTGGTTACAACTAAATTTTACTCTCCTATTAAGAACTGTAGTGTTTATTTGTCTTTTGTTTGATTGTTTTTTGGCTCATTTGCAGCTTCTCTCCTTCAGGCTTACTCTAAATTTTCTTTAACATGAGCCTTCTAGACAAGCCTAACTTTTTGTGTCTCCAAGAATACCTGGGCTCCAGTTCTTCCATCTCTAATTTCATGTGGTCTCATGAGGAGATCAGTAATGTAGATGTCAGTGGTCAGAGGTCAACAGGAAGTTCTCCGTGTCCAGAGAAGAGACTGATTCTCTTGTGAAAATAGTACGAATGCATCTTCTGGACATGGGAGGCTGAAATGGTCCTTGTTTTTGCATTTAGGAACTGTGTTATATACTTCTTGATTTCAGTTTACAGTGTTAGTCATGACCATAGGATCTTAGGCTTCGAAGAGAAGAAAGGGCAATGTTAAAAGTTATCTAATATAAATTATTTTTTGATGCATACATCCTGTCTTCAATATCTCAATCAAATGTATACTTAAGCCTCTGTTTGAACACTTCTGGGTACAGACAGCTCACTCCTAAAAACTGCTGAGGATAGAAAACTCTGTATTTTGTTAAACCACTATTCTTTTCTCTGTGACTTCAACCCATTATAGAGTTTATATTTAGTGAGTGCTTGGTAGGTCCCAGGAGCTATTCTGTGTAATTTTAGTCTTCAGGAAAACATTATGACAGAGCTAGTATCAATAACTTAATCTTACCAGTGAGGAAACCAAGTTACAGAAAGGTTAAGTAGTTTACCCAAGGCCACACAACTAAAAGGAACTTGGACTCCTATCTAGATCTTAGGATCTCTAGTTCCATGCCCTTAATTGACCCTATGATATTCAATACATCTAGTGTAATCTCTAGAATAGATATAAAATTAATAAATATTTCAGTTATAAAATTTTGTAAATCATTGGGGAGAGGAGATGAGATGTGGAATTAATTCAGGGAATATTTGAATTTCTTATTTATTTATTCATTCAACAAATGTACCTACTAAGGGTTGACACCCTTACAGGTGCTGCAGATGACCCAGGGAATAAGACATACGGGCCATGCCCTAAAGGAGTGCACATTCTGGAGAGGGGAGGCAGAGATAAACAGATAGTGAACCAGAAAGTATCACGTAACGATCACAGGGAAATCAAGCAAGGTGATTTGATTGAAACTGTTGAGTGATTCTACTTTTGGCAGGAGGTATTCTACTTTCTGGGGAGTTAATATTTTGAACTGAGAAAAAAGTATTTGGCATTTCACTTATTATTATTAAGAATCAAAAGTAAAACTTTTCAAGTCTGTCAGAAATTTTGACAGTAAAATAAAATCCTCCTATACCATAAATATAATACATTTTCCCCAATTTACTGCTTTTCCTTTATCCAGAATACAGTTGAGTTTGAGTCTGCTCTTAGTTGAGATCCCCATTATTGATATTCTCAGGTTGTATTTATATCTTTCCCAACCAGAAGAGAAGCCAAGAGGCTTCATCTACCTTGATGTCTATCCTGTGATTTTGATGACTTCTTAGTGTACTTCCTAAATTATGTTTAGGTCTATACATCTTGTTTGTATCAGAAGTCAGATGGTTTCAAATGACTGTCTTATATGGTCAAACTCTCAGCAAAACTAGGTCCCCCCCCATCTCTAATTATATATTACATGTACATTTGATTGGATCACCCATAAAGTCATTGAAGTTTCTGGTTTCCATTTCCTTTCTACATTGTTTCCCATTTTAAAGAGCTCTTTGCTCCCTAGGTTCTGTGATTGTGGGTACAGTAGCTTGTGGATTACAGAAGCTGTGACTTTAAGGATTAAAGCTTTACTCTGTAAGGCTTCTCTGTTAGAATAGGGACATGGAAGGAGACAGCTGTCAATTGATGCAGAATGCCAGCAGTTTGAAAAGTTATCTAGAGTCTAGAGATGCTATAAATGTCCGTGCTCTCTGGCTGGAATACACCTCCTTCCAGTTTGCATTGTTGTTTGTTTTAAACCCTATTTATATTTGAAGATTTAGCTCAAACACCCCCATTTCATGTTTTCAAGATTTTCCTGGCACCCACTTCCCTATCTAGGCATATCCTCTTCCTTGCCCTTGGCCTTCCTCTGAAGCAGCTGTGTCCTGGATATGGCCGTGTGGCATCAGACCTCTAGTGCTTTCTGGCCAGCACATGCTTACATACATGCAACTCTGGGGTACACTGAGATCCTTGAGGTCAGGGACCAGGGGACCATGCATTTCTTGTTCTTTTTTATTTTATTTTTTTATTGAGGTGAAGTTCACATAACAAAAACACCATTTTAAACTTTTTTTTTTTTTTTTTTAATTTATTTACCTGTTAGAGAGAGAGAGCACAGGCAGACAGAGTGGCAGGCAGAGGCAGAGGGAGAAGCAGGCTCCCCGCCAAGCAAGGAGCCCCATGTGGGACTCGATCCCAGGACGCTGGGATCATGACCTGAGCTGAAGGCAGCTGCTTAACCAACTGAGCCACCCAGGCGTCCCCAAAAACACCATTTTAAAGTGAACAATTCAGTAGCATTTCGTGCATTCACTGTGTTGTGCAACCAGCACTGCTATCTAGTTCCAGAATATTTTCATCATCCCCACACCCGTCAAGCAGTTGCTCCCTATCCCTCCCTCCTCTCAGCCCCTGGCAACCACTTCTTGTTTATTTTTGTGTCCTCAGCGCCTTGCATAGTACCTGGCTTGGAGTAAGTGCTTAATAAATGTTTATTAGAATAATGAATGGATTACACTTTTCTGAAAAGAGAGGAACTACCTTGATTTCAAGTGCTGCATTCATTCCCAGGACTTGGGACTGAACAGCAGGAGCCAGGCAGTGTGCTGAGGGCAGGTTATGGAGTGGTGAACAGAATAGTAGTGGCCCTGCCTTCCTGGAGTTTACCACTGAACCCAGTGCTGTCCAAGACAAAGAATATGGGATCAACATATGGAAACCTTCTAGTACCTATATGTATTTGTTTGTTTCTACTGCTGTAACAATGACCACAAACTTAGGGACTTCAAACAACCTACTCTTACTCTCTCACAGTACTAAGTACTAAGGAATATGGGGCTGAAATCAAAGTGTTAGCGGGGCTACCTTCCTTCTGGAGAAATCTATAGTAGTCTTCCAAATATGGTATGTGTTTCACACAGTAGCACATCTCCATTTGAATTAGCCATATTTCAAGTACTCACTAGCCACATGTGGCTAGTGTCAACCATATTGGACAGCACAGATCACTGGGGGGTGAACGAGACACTGAAAAGTAATGATAACTGTGATATATATCAAGACCAAGTACAGGGTCCTACAAGATCATACTGTAGGCCTCTGATCTCACAGTGAGGTGTGGGGAGGTTTCCTAGAGAAAGCAGTAACCTGAATGACAAGTGAATTGGGTCTTATAAGCAGAAGGAGAGATTTTAGGCTCCCCTCCTCTTCTAGTTTAAAACCCTTAAATATCTTCTATTATCCTGTGACAACAGTTTGTGTTAAGGATTTGGGGCCAGCTAAGTAGAGAAATGTTGGGATTAGATATGCAATTCTTAGAGAATTATCCTGACTGCTTTTAAGATCGAGTTTTCTTCCTTCTTAACGTTTTTTATCTGACTTGTCTTTCAAATTGAAGAAAATATTTTGTGTTCCATTATCTACTCTCACAAGTTTCCCTTTAGACCACAAGGATAGTGTATTTCAGTGGATGTAAATTATTCCATTTTTTTCTTTGTAGTGTTTAGGAACTTGCATATTACAGTGTATCTCTGATATATGCTTTTTTTTCTTTTAAAAATGTTTATTTATTTGAGAGACAAAGAGTGTGTGTGTGTGTGTGTGAGGGGGGGGGGGGGGGGGAGAGAGCGAGCATGAGTGGGGGGGCAGGGGCAGAGGGAGAGGTGAAGAATCCCAAGCAGACTCCCTGCTGAGCACAGACCCTGATGCGAGGCTCTATGTCAGGACCTATGAGATCCTGACCTGAGCCAGAATCATGAGCCACCCAGTCGCCACTAGGATGTGCTTTCTGAATTCTCCCCTGCCTGGGCCATTACCCTCTAGATTCCATCAAGGTGTAATTCCCCATCCCTTGTAACCACAGCAGACTGTCAGGCCACCTCTGTGGGTTGATTTTACAGATAAGGAAGCTGGCACACAATTCCAAATGGCTAGGCAGGCATCTCACTGGGTGAAGAGAACCATAGGCAGCACTTGGCTAAATTCCTGAGGAATCTGTGTTTAATTCTTCTGCTCTCCTGGTCCTGCAGTTTGAACTGCTGGTTAGTTACTTGCTAGTAACCCCAGTGTAAACACACCCTGTAACATGAGCCTCTCAAGAAGAGTTTCAAGATTGTGGCTCGAAAGGAAGGCAGAGGCACTTCCTTTTTTTTTTTTTTTTTTTTTTTAAGCTTTTTTTTTTAAACATATAA
>ML105630.1:0-17906 GCA_003697995.1 Taxidea taxus jeffersonii | reverse complement strand
CCCCCCCCACCCCCCTCAGTTTGTTTTATGACATTAAGAGTCGGCAGAGGCACTTCTTAGGAACAGTTGAGTAAAGCTGATTTTGGATGACTGGAAGATATGGACTGAATATGGCCTCCTGAAGTCTTTTCTTTCTGTTTTTTATTTTTATTTTTATTTTATTTATTTATTTGACACAGAGAGAGAGAGAGATCACAAGTAGAGAGGCAGGCAGGGAGAGAGAAGGGGAAGCAGGCTCCCTACTGAGCAGAGAGCCCGAAGTGGGGCTCAATCTCAGGACCCTGGGATCCTGACTGAGCCAAAGGCAGAGGCTTTAACCCACTGAGCCACCCAGGAACCCCCTCCTGAAGTTTTCTATGTTACTTGCATCTGTCCAGAGTGGAGCTGATGTATTTTTGCATTTCCGAAGGGGCATGTTTGGGGAGGTGGGGGAGAGAACACAGTAGTAGTGCAGTTAGTTACCTGTGTGATTCACCTGTTTGTTTTACGAAAACAGTCTAGGTTTTGCAAACTTTCAGTCTTGTCTCTATTTTAAGACCCTACTCTGCATAAATTTCCATGAGGGAAGGAAAAAGAACTTATATCTTTAACTGGCCCATTTCCCTTCCTATCATATTTCAAATGGTATCTAGTTGCTAAAGCATTAAGTAGGTGTATGCGTAATGCAGTTAAGTTTTTTTTCAACATGGGTGGCCAATCATTGTGGAAGAATCTTGAATAACCTGGATTTTCCACACCCTGTGTTTCTGTCATGCATCTGTGTGAATATCTAATGGAGTGATTCTTGAGGAGGAAAGTCCCCTACTATGATAAAGTACATTTGTAGGAAACTAGTGGTTTCTTTTTGCTGAGAACTCAAGCATGACTGTGTTTAGATAGCACAGATGCCTTGGCTGGGATGAAGTTGAAAACGGAAGTGTATGTTTTACTCAATAGTGGAAGTGTTACAACCCTTTACTATCCTTCCACCACTTGTGATTTGGGTTTACAGCGAATTACAAAGATTAAAGACTTCGGAAATAGCATGCGTGATACACCCATTAAATCATTTTCATTCATGTTATCTAAGCATTGATTTTAACCCAAAGGGTTAATTTTAGTAGAAAGTGATGTATTGTACACTGGAGGTCAAGTTAATAGAGTGGGACTATGCTAGCGAGTGCCCAGGCTGAAAGGATTCTTGTATTTGCAGAACTCGGGATAATATTGTATGTTTTCTAATTGTTTGGGAAAGGCTGTTTTGTGGCTCACTGTCTTGACTGGCATCTTTATAACGTTTTAAGACCCCTACCTGTCTGAAAAATCCTTCCCGTGGGCCCTTGTTTTTCCCTAACAGACTGACACATAAAACATTACATTTTAAATAGCACTTAGCCTGTCATATGCAGCAGTAGCTGTGGAGATTTACAGTCCATGTTCTAATTTTGAGGGGGAAAATTGGTTAAAAGACAGGAGAAATATGGCAGTTTGTGAACAAAATTCTTCCTGAGTTTCGGTTTCTGTTCTAGTCATCCATATCCTGTCACTAACTTCATTAGGTCAAGGGCTTAAAGGCATTTTGTGTAGAATTGGCATATGTTTTTGGTGACAGTGGTACACATTAAAATGTGTACCAGCGATTTTCTTTCCTGTTTGGGGGGAACAATAGTTTCCAAATACCTCTAATTTTTAGCTTGAAAAATTAATATTGCTCAGTGCATTTTGCTTCAGGAAAGCCTTTAAAGCAGGATACCGAAGTTTGTCTTACTTCTCCCATAAGTCAGAGAACTCCTCAAACTCTCATCAGCAGCTTGTGAGGACCATGCAATTGAAGTAACTTCTGTGGCAGGACTGATTTGATTTTATTTTACTTTTTTTGGATGCCATTCTTCTTATTTGTCCTCAAATTCTCAGGTGTCTGAGGCAAACGGTATACTGTGGGTTTGAATCCTTAAGGAATGTTCCTTCAGTGGAATAATAATGGGGGAAGTGAGGTTAATATCAAATGTGGACTGTGGAAAGGAACATCTGTAGCCATGACTGTGTGGGTAACATACGTGCGGGGCTGTGTTGCGAGCTTGCGTCTGGAATAGTTCATCAGTAGGGAACAGATGCTGGTGTGAAATAGGTCATCGCAGCAGCAGAGCATGAGAACACACGAATTTCTTTATTCTCGCAGTGACAGCCATTGCATTTTATTCATGCTAATTATGAAAATGTCACGCCCTCTCTGAAACATGAATACATGTATGATAGCAAAGCCTTGGCAGCATTTAGAGGTAAAAACCAAACTAGCTGCCGAGGATTCATACAATACCGTTTCCGTGGTACAAAGAATTCTCTCAGTATTAAGGAGTGGAACTGGGGGAAGGGAGAGATGTTAAGAGCGCATGGGCTTCGATCACAGACATTCCTGAGTGCCTTCTTGGTTGCAGACACCCAGAAGGACGCTAATTCATAGGGGTGCATCAGTCTTGTGGAAGGAGAAGTCACCGAGATAAGAAAAATGAGCAGCATGAGGACATGAAGCAGTGACATTCAATGAGTCCTTGTCACCAGCAGTCATTAGTATGCAAGCCTGCTGTTAGTTTTTCATGCTTTATGTGATTTCCTTGACCAAGCAGGGAGCCTTTGGAGCCCTAGTAGCAGTTAATATCACACAAGTTATTGTTTCTTTCTGGAATGCCTTATATTTTTTTAGTACCAATGAGATCCTTCTCTGTCCCCATGTGCCTCTAAAATTTTAAAGAGAATCAAAGAATGCATAATTTATATCTGTCCCAAAGGTAATGGAGTGACTCAGTGATATCTGTGAAGGGATGATTTTAAATTTCATGTCTTATGCAAGAGGTGATTTTTATGTGAAAACTGTAAGAACTGGCCTCAGGGATAACCAGATAATTACCCTCTAACAGCAGGGCCAGATTCCAGGGGGATTATAGCTGAAAGCTGTGGTGGATCAGCTTTGCCCTTGTGAATCCTGGTTGCCACAATGGAACACATAGCCACTGATTGCACTGCGCAGAACACATCTTCCTTCTACCTCTGGAGAGTGCCTGCTGGAGACCTGGGTCTCAAAAGGCAGGTGAGCAGAGATTTCCCGTGCAAGAATTTGGGACAAGGCTGAGTGAGATTTCTGTTTACAGCAGCCGCGGGTGGAAAAAAACAAAAAACAAAACCAAAAAACACCAAAGAGCAAAAAACTGCTTTTTCTCCTCTGTTCTAAGGTGCTCACTGATGAATCAGATAAAATCCATTAGTCCTTAAACCAGGAGTGCCAGGGACCCGCCCTGGATCTTCATTGTTTTCCTTGAGCTCAGAGCCTGGAGGCCCTCCCAGCCTCAGCCCCTGGTATGTGGAATGTTGCAACTGGAAAGGTCTCAGGTCTTCCAAGGGACAAAAGAGCAAAATAATATTCTACTGTCTTCAGCTTGGTTAAAAGCTGTTCTGTTCTTTGAGCCAAACAGTTTTTAGCATTTGCTTTTAAGCATGCCGTGGCTACTCGTTTTTTGTCTGGGCAAATGTAGGTGCAAAAGTACAGTCTTATCATCTAGTTGAGGAAGAAGCTTGTCTAAGCATAGAATTCCAGCTGGTAGGAATTGGAATTTTCTCCAGCTTGATTCTATATTTTGTTGTTGTTGTTTATCTATATCTTTGTACGTTTATCAGAGCATATATGTTTTATTTATATAAATACAATGTATTGCTTGTGTGTGCGCATGCAACTATTGATTGTATTGATCTCTTTCTGTTTCTGAGAAGGCTCCTGATAAGGTATCCTACAGTCTCTTAAGTTGTCTCTGTCCCAGGTGACTTGACTGCTGTGCTGGGGCTGCCTACCTGTTTCTACTGAAATGCCCCCTTTTGCTTCTGAGAAGTTTCTGACTCATACTTGTCTGATGTTCCTCTTACTTGTCTGATACGCACATGGACAGCATGTTCAGAGGTTGCTGAAGGGTACTTGGGAGATTATCCACTTCCACCGCTTCAAATCTCCCACAATGAATTAAAACCCTTGCATTTCTATATTTCTTCTTTAATAATCTCCTTTGTAGTTTTACAGTGTGGACTCTCCCGCTGGAGTTCAGCTCCGGTTGAGAAGCTAACTCTGGAGGCAGATGAGGGGCGCTCACACCGTAGGTTTATTACCAGTAGGCTGAACTGAAGACTATGGCTTATATCTAAGACCACATGGATCTCCTTATACAGCCCGGCCCTCTGATATAAACTGACCCCTCAAGTATGGGCAGAGCTAGCCGACCTCTGCCCCTCTGCTGTGGCCGGCCTCCTATGAATTTAAGGGAAGAGGGTGATTAGCTGGGCAAGCTCAATCCCTTTTCCCAAACTAAAATATTAGATAAATGACTCCTTCCCCAGAGGAACTGAGTAGGAAGGCAGAGATGATATCTTCTTGTGAAGTTGATGTTCCCTCCTTTCTGGGAAACACAAGGAATGGCAGGGGGTGGGAGAGTGGCGGCTAAGCATTCACCCCCAGTAGGAATTGTGGAACCATTTTCTTAAGGACATCTTGCCCAAAATATAACATATTGCAGTGGGAAAAGTAAAATCCTTCCCGCTTTGCTCATTTGCTAATTCCTTCCCTCCAGGCCTCCCCATTCCCTCTTTCCCTCTGCTGTCCACCCAGGTGGCCACTGGCCACTGGCGGCTTCCTGCTCAAGCCATCTTTCATCCAAACTCCTGGTCTCTGTAATGAGTCTGGATGAAAGACACTCATTCACTCTGACCAACTGCAGTCTGGTTTTTCCTGTTCTCTTCCCTCCACTGAAATTGTTTTCTGTGATGTCTCACTTTTCCCTGTACTCTCTCTTCTCAGTTGTCCAATCCACCATCTGTGTTTGGTTTTCATCCCCCTCGATCATTATGAGACACTAACATGGTCCTGTCTTATTTAAAATTTCCAGCCTTTGGCTTCCTTCTGGCCTCTGGTTTCTTTGGTATCTTATTTTCCAGAGCATTCCTGCAAGGTTCTTTCCTTACCTCTTTTCTTTGTCTTTTCTTAGGTCCTCCTTATCCATCCATGACTTCTGCTACCTTCAGCTTCCACCCCTTTCTCCAGTGCTAGGTCCAGACTTCCTGACTTTCTTCTGGTTTCTTCCCATCTCTCAGTGAATGTCATTACTGTTTCCTTTGCCTCCTAAACTGAAAATCTTGAAGGTGTCCTCTGTTATATTCAGCATCTCCTAAACTGTGTTGGGGGCTAAGAAAACAGACAAATTAAGACAAAGTTCCTACTCTCAACCAGCTCTCAGATCTTACTTTAAACTCATTAACAGACCACGTGACTGGTGCAGTGATGAAATATTTATGGGAGAGGTACAGAGCTAACCTAAAGAAGGGAATGACTAGCTTTTTCCAGGGTGTGGTGTGGCTAATTTGTGAGCTGGGTTTCTGGAACCAAGCTGGAGTTCATCCCCCAGACAAATAAGCAAAAACACCCTGTAAAAAGACCTGGAACTGGAAACATCATGGTGTGGTCAGGGAGCTATGAGGCGCTCACTTTTAGGGCCTGGGGACAGGCTGCAGAAGAAGCTCAGCCAGAGCAGAAAAGGCCAGATGGGGAGGATGGCATTGCTAAGGAGCTTATCCTGCATACCTCATGTAAGAGATTTTTCGTAAAGGAAGAGACATTGTTTCAATATGCCTCTCCACACAGAAATGCCGGGGAAGTCTCTCCCCCCACCCCAACTTGACCCAAGCCTATGGATTTCCATGAAATCACAGTTTTTAAAAAGATCTGTGAGCCAAAGCAAAGGCGATTCAGGGAAACAGAAAAGAGGGAGTAATTGGTAAATTGACTGATGGAGGTGTCCAGATTGAATATCTGTCTAGCTCTCTGTCTCCCCCTCCCTGTCAGCCATCCATCCATCCACCCACCCAATTTATTTATCTGTCTGCTACGGCTGGTTTTTATATGCTTGTGTGGCATACTTCATAAGAGAGCCCAATGAGAGTGAAGAACCAGGGATGAGAAGGGCATCCTTCTTATAGAAAAAGGTCATTTTAATAGCAGTGTGGTTTAGACAGGAGTGACAGTAGAGACAGGAAGACTCCTTAAGGAACTATTGAAGTACTTCAGGTGAAAGGTAAAGTGAGTGGGTGAATAAATGAAGGAACACATTTATACCTAAGAGCATACAGCTATTTACTCTGTTAGGTGTGTGTGTGTGTTTGTGTGTGTTTTAAGCTTCTCTGACAAAGAGAACCCAGCCACATTGCATAATATCATTGTTTCACTAAACATTTATTGATTACCTATGTGTGCTGTAAGTCCTGGGGATTTGACAGACCTGTATCCATAATGGAAGCATGAAATCATTATGTTGCACTTTCCCATCATACCAGCCTCGGAATTCTTCTTAGTTCAGCCAGCCAGCCACTGCTAATAGATCAAAATTGGCTTTCAAAATGGAGTCTGTTTGCCTTTCTCCGTCTAGTCTCATCAATACAATGAGTTTTAAAAACCTAATGATTGCAGTGATGAAAATAATATTTATACTAATGGACTGAAATGAACAGATTAATGTAGGAACTTGAATTTTGGCAGACCCAGAAAAATGCAAGTTTCTGGACTTGCTCTGGGTGGAAGAGGGGCTAAGGCTAGACCGGTGACCATCTGGATACATTATTTGAGGAGCTCACTTCTTTCTTATTTGTGCTGCTCTCTCTTCTCCCAACTTGTGATCTGACTTGCCCCTAGAAGGTTGGGTAGAATGGGCAGATCTAACAGAGTTTCTGGGAGGAGGTTATCATGCTGATGTCAGTTTGGTTCAAGTATGACGTTTCTCTCTCTTAATGTCTGAAATGGCCAGTGGAGTCTGACTTTCTTCCAAAAGCACTCCGACATGTTTGCTGAGAACAACTCTCCGTTGTTAAAAGCTGAAGTTGTAATTCATGTATTGGGTGCTCTTCATGCGTGCCACTCCTCTTGGGCAGTGTGCTGTCAGCTAGCTGTTTCAGAAGGCTTCATGCAGGTCAGGGAAGGAGGAGAGGGCTTCTGGATTATCCTCAGAGGCAAAGCATTTATCTGATACTTTCGGTCAAAATATTGTGGCCGCAGCCATATACTATCCATTTAACTTAAGTTTATAAGTAATAGTGCCAATTGTCAAAGGTATGAAAAAAGTGTTATTCTATCACAAAGAAAGATCTGTCTCCTAGGGGTTTTTCATGCTATGTTTTGAAAGTGCAGCAGATCATCATTTTTTATAGTAGGGAAGCCTTTTCTGTGGCTTTTAGAGACCCAAAGTAAACACTTTTAAATGTCAGAAAGCTTTAAAACCCAAACAGGCTGTAGTCTCATTAGAGAACAGACTGGCTAGAAGTCACAAATTGAAATATCCTTCCATAAAATTTATTGTAAACAAGAAACCAGGAAAAGGCATGTAAGTAATTCAATAAACATCAAGATCTGGGTTTCTATCTTGTTAAATTCAACGATGTTTAAAGTTACATAATTGTACCCTGACTCATGTTATCATGATTTAAAAATCTTTACAAATTCTGTTTCTCTTCCTTGCAGCTCTGAATGTGGTAAGGGAACAGAGTAGACATGTGGATTAAGTACTCATCCCTCCTTTGCAAGGTAGTTATCCCTTCAGACCTCAGTTTCTTTCCTCTAAATTAGGGACATTTATGATCTTCCTTTTCCTACTTTTCTTAAGTATACAACAATGAAATCATTGGGCCATGTCTAGACAGGGGTAAAATTAACTCTAGGAATTATGTTTATTATTTTAGTCAATTTTAATGTTTTTTTAATTTAATGGATATAATTGTGTCCATTTTAAAGCATATAAAGATTTAAAACTGTTATCTAAAGGTTAGATAAAAGTGATAGAACTGTGGACTGAAGAGGGCATGATTTTTGAAACGTACATAGAGGCAGAAAGATTACAAGTTAACTTTGATATAGAGGAAAACACTTGATGCTGACGTTGGATACCAATGTGTTACTTTGATAACTCTGAAGAGTTAAGTGTAAGGAATATGCCCTGATACTGACCTTCCTGATAAGGGTTTGGTTATGATGTGGTTTTTACTCCAGGCTTTCAGGCCACTATTTATGCTATCAGATGTTAGTTGTATTTTTCTGTCCATCTGTTCTGGTGAGTTTTTAAAAAGTTCATGGAAAGACCAATCAGAAATTGACTGCAAGGTACTTCTTTCAGATTAGGAGGACACAATTGATTTATTGAATGGAATAACATTTTCCATTGGCTATCTCTAATTTCAGGAGGGTAAACTGTTCCATGCATTCTTATTTAAGATGCTTTAGGCCTAATCACTGGAAAAATAATGACAGGACTTTCGTCATAATAGTTGGCATAATAAAACAACTCCCATAATAATAATAATAGTATGACCTTACATTTTACAGTATTTATAATTTGAAAATCATCACACATATGAATATTTAAATTCACTGGATTTAGAATACAAGTACAGCTCAGTAAGTTATTAAGCTTCTGAAAGATCTATACTCTTCTGAGAGTGGACACAATGTCTTCTAATTATTCTACTATCAAATGATGCCAGTCCAGATAATACTAGGTTCTTAGTGTTTTTAGCTTCTAGCTTCTAGTCTTAGCTCTTTGTCTTTCAGAAATAATAATTTATTCCTCAACTAACCAGTATTCCTTCTGTTTTGTGGCAGATAAAAGGACTTTAACAGAAAATACCATTCTTTTTTAAAAAGATTTTATTTATTAATTTGAGAGAGAGAGATGCAAGAGAGAGCTCAAGCAGGGGAGAGACAGAGGGAGAGGGAGACGCAGGATTCCTGCTGAGATCCCAGGACTTTACGATTATGACCTGAGCCAAAGGCAGATGCTTAACCAACTGAGCCACCCAGGCGCCCCTCAAAAAAAATCACATTCTGGGGCGCCTGGGTGTCTCAGTTGGTTAAGCATTAACCTGCCTTCGGCTCAGGTCACGATCCCGGAGTCCTGGGATCGAGTCCCACATCAGGCTCCCAGCTCCACGGGGAGTCTGCTTCTCCCTCTGACCTCCCCTCTCATGCTGTCTCACTGTTTCTCTCTCTCAAATAAATAAATAAAATCTTTTTAAAAAAAAAATCACATTCTAACAGAAGATGGATATGCTGTTGCCATTGAGAATAACAATTTGTATATTCCAAACCCAGAAATAAAATACATTTATTCACCCTGGGTGTTCATCTTACTTAGAAATAGTAGTAGAATAGAATTCATGTGATATAATAAGTATAAAATTCTTTGACCTCTGCACTGATGGTTGTGACTAGGGTCACTGAGTTTTTACCTCCTATGACTGAGGAATAATCATTCATTTCAAGAAAATAGTATGACCTCATAGAGAAATGTGGCCTGATTATTTTAAGAATAAAGAAATCTAGTGTCAAATATAAACTGGCATGTTAATCCAAACTAAAAAATAAGAAGTGAGAAAAAATATAAACCTTAACATCTCCAGAGCAACTTAGTTATATTCAACATTTGTATAAGAAAGCATTATTTTAGTAGTGGAAACATTTAGTTGAAACTTGGCCTAGAAAAACAGGCACTTCTGAAATTCCCTATTCTTGATTATCATCAGTCACAAGTTACTTTGATACTATAATATGTATAGCGATTATAAAGCTTCAGCACTTAAAAGTGAGGCCAAGAAAAAAAATAGAAAAACCTCTGAAAAATTGTCCTAATAGATGAGACTCCTTTTCCATCCATCAGTGGTTTTGTTTTGCTTTTCAGAGAGACCCTAAGGGACATTTAGTAGGAAGGCATCGTTTGTTTGTTTGTTGTTGTTTGTTTTATAAATCTTGAAAGGGTAGAGATAAAACCAGCAATTTGTCTTTGTTCCTCTGGTCTGGATTGGAATTTCATTCATGGGATCCTTGACTGAGTAGTCCTGAAATCAAACATGTTCCTGTAGAAAGAATTTTAAGTGAGGCTGTCAATGCACCTATCAAGAATAAAGAAAATAGGGGCACCTGGCTGGCTCAGTGGGTTAAGCCTCTGCCTTCCGGCTCAGGTCATGATCTCAGGGTCCTGAGATTAAGCCCTGCATCTGGCTCTCTGCTCAGCAGGGAGCTTGCTTCCCCTTCTCTCTCTGCCTGCCTCTCTGCCTACTTGTGAACTCTATCTGTCAAATAAATAAGTAAAATCTTAAAAAAAAAAAAAAAAGAATAAAGAAAATAGATTGTGTCCAACAATGGCAGGGAAAATCCTTTGGCAATCCTAATCCACTTTGGCTTTTCAGTGATATACATATCTAAAGCAATAACAGACTAGAGCTGAATTCTTGTCTACACTGTAAAATAACAGTTGTGCAATTACAGGAATTCTGGTGACAATATTAAAGTGAATAACTTTGTAATTTCTGCTATTCCCAGTTTTGTCCAAAGTGCTAATTTGGAAGTTCACAGACAAAACAGGAAATAGGTAAGCAAAAGGCAGAACTCTTTTGCCTGACTAAACAAGATACCCTAAAATTCTGCTGGAGAGAGACTGAGGTCCCTACCCTCACTCCCTGAAGTGTGTCTTTGTGGTTATTGGTGCTGCTATCCTCTTGTTGGCCTTGGCTCACCCAAGTCTCCCACTCTCCTCCCACCATGCTCTCTGGAGCCCAAGGCCTTAGGTCACCAGAGCTTCTGAGGTCCCCAGGCTCATGTATTTTCTTTTTTTTTTTTTAAGATTTTTTAAAAAATTATTTATTTGACAGGCAGAGATCACAAGTAGACAGACAGAGAGGAGGAAGCAGGCTCCCCGCTGAGCAGAGAGCCCAATTCAGGGCTCGATCCTTGGACCCCCGGATCATGACCTGAGCTGATGACAGAGGCTTTAATCCTCTGAGCCACCCAGGTGGCCCCAGGCTCATGCATTTTCTGTCAACAGCTGAGGAGCTGCTCAACCTCTGGCTGGCCCTGCCCACAAAAGGAAGGAGGAAGGAAGAGGTGTGTGTTTGCTGCCCAAAGCTGGAATTCAGTATTCCTTCCGGTTGATGAAGCATTGCCCCTGGAGTTTTTCCCCTCCCTCTCCTGCAGCCTCACTGGCTGCCATTTTGTTCTGTGAATACCCCCAAGCTTTTCCCAGCCGCTGCGGCTTTGTGCTCACTGTTTGCTCTGCCTGGAACTTCCTGCCACTTGTCTGCTCATCGTTCAGGTATCACATACTTCCTTCCATATAGAGTGGCCTTCCGCCCCTTGGCAATACTCGCTTCTACTTTCTTCATAGCACTTTTCATGGTGTAATCTCACTCATTTATTTGTTCATTTTTATGCTCTGTGTTCTTTGCCTCCCCCCTTCCTTACCCTGAAATATAAGCCTCATGAGAGTAGACACCTTGCTTCTCCTGGCTCAGGACCATTGCCCTCTCTTAGGACAATGAGGCATTGGTGGTAGGCGTTCATCAGATGGAATGAACAGAGGAAGGAGCGAATGAATGAGAGGGATGACAGAGTTCTAACGCTGCCTTAGCAGCATTCTTGGTCTGGGGTTGCAGGCACCAGCCTGGAAATTTCTCCATCCCCTACCATAGGGCTTCTGTGGGGCAGGTGTTCTCTTCTCAAATACCTGCCTTAGAGATACAGTTTTGGAACACAACTCTTCTTTCTTAGGTTAGGGATTAGCTCTGCTTCTATGATAAGAGCTGATTCCATTTATTAACTGAGAGCAAAGAACAAGTAAACATTTTCTTATTTAAACAAACAGAGTTGAGATGTTTGAATGCCTGGTGTTTATTTAAGTCCTTGGCCATGAATGTTTTGAAAGTTATTTCTTCCTTCTGTCCAGACACAGTCCTCCGTTGTACTCACACTAGTGTGCTCATTGCCACTGCAGTGCTGCCGTAAGCCCTTGGGCCCTTCCCCACCTGGGGACCATATCTGTGTCTTTGCTCATCCTAGGTCATCCTGTTCACATCCTGCCTTTGGCTAGCTGCATTTCCTTACTGCTCCTTTGAGGCTCCCCTTTCTGCAGCCACACAGTATGGAGTACAGGTTACCAGATTCTCTCACTCTCACTTACATTTCTTTCTGTATTAATTATTGTTTTGGGACCATGTTTATGTAAAACTGGCCATGTACACTGCTCTACTGAGTAACCCCTTTTATTCTACAGCCATCCTGTGATGTAGCTGCTCATCTGTATCCTACAGATAAGGAATCTGAGCCCCGAGAGGTTAGCTGGCTCTGGGTAATACAACGATCGAGTCTGAGGCAGGCTGAGGCAGGGGTGGGGTCAGGATTTGCACCTTGCAGCTGGCTCCCCATCTGTACAAGTACAGACAAGCTCGTTGTCAGCTGGGCTCATGCCCTGACATTCTTTGTGCGCTACAGGTGAGTCTGTCAGGACCCTACACAGAGGACATTCTCAATAAATGTACGTTAATGATCATGGTAAGGAGTGGGATAAAAAAAAAACCCAAAATATAAAGTCTGGGGTAATCACTGTGAACATGCAAAAGGGATCCTGGGAATTAGCCAAATTCTCTCATCAGTGAAATAATTTTCTAGACCTTTCTTTTGGTTGCACACTTTATATTCTCCTCAACTCCACCTAAAATTGTTAGTAAGGGAAAAGGGGAAACAAAAGAGCAAAGATATTTTGTTAACTGCCTTCTAAGTGACTTCTGGATAAAAGGACCTGGTACTTTTGGTCAAAACCCAACTGAGAATAAGACAAGAGGTTTCTAGGTGAGAATGACCACTTTGTAAGTGGCTCTGTGACTGTGAAACTTGCAGGGGGTCTCCACCGATTAGTCCTGGTGACCTGTTACCTAAGGTAAGCATAATGCCCGAACAGAGCAGGTCATTCGCAGCATCGTGCAATCTGTGTCTTACAGTTACTGATGGACAGATTCCTTAAAATGTCTTTTCAAGAAGACTATCCCCCCACCCCAGTGCAGAAGCAAAAGCCACAGACTTTACTAGAGCGTATTATGCTTAGCGAAATAAGTCAACTGGAGAAAGACAACTATCACATGATCTCCCTGATATGAGGAAGTGGAGATGCAATGGGGGTGGGGGTTAAGGTGGTAGGAAAAGAAAAAATGAAACAAGATGGGATCGGGAGGGAGACAAACCAAAAGAGACTCTTAATGTCATAAAACAAACTGAGGGGGGTGGAGGGGGAGAGGGGTTGGGAGAGGGTGGTGGGGTTACATTATATGTTTAAATAAAAAAGCTTAAAGAAAAAAAAAGCCACAGACAAATGAAAAATCACAAATATTCACAATACATACGATAGACGGTGAGCTCATTTCCTTGCTAAACACATGGCTCATTTTTATCAATCAATTAACAGTAAGTTAGTAGAAGAAAATGAGTAAAGAATATGAATGGTCACTTCAAAGAACAATACAGTGGCTTCTCAGAAACATGGCCTCATTAATGATGAGAGACAAAAAGATAAGATAGTATTTTGCACTTGTCAATTGAAAACAAGTTAAGCAACTGTTACTCTCCAGTGATAGCAAGGCGCTTTCGCACTGCTGGAAGGAGTGGTTTGGTGAAATGTATTTTGAAGGAGTTTTAGTCCTGTCTGTACAGATATGTAGCTGTCACTATGGGAAAGCATGTTGCATCTTCTTTTGTAACATTTGGAAGCTGGAAGTAGCCTAAAAATACACCAGTAGGGATACAGGCTCTACAGTGACCTTTTCAATAGGATGCAACGTAGCCATTTTAAAAAAGCAAGTCAAGGGATACCTGGGTGGCTCAGTTGGTTAAATGTCTGCCTTTGGCTCATGTCATGGTCCCAGGGTCCTGGGATTGAGTTCCAAATCAGGTTCCCTGCTCAGTGGGAAGCCTGCTTCTCCCTCTCCCTCTGCTGCTCCCCCTGCTTATGCATTCTCTCTCTCTCTCTCTGATAAATAAATAAATAAATAATAACATTTTAAAAATAAAAAGCAAGCCAATCTGTGCAAATGATACCGAACAGTGTTGCTTGAGTTTTATATACAGTGGAGCACATTTATATAAGATAGCATGTTTCTTAAAGTTTAAGCATGTACCAGCAAATATGCACATGTATAAATATGCAGATATGCATGCTTTTATATGCATGGGCTGTAGACTAAACTGTTTATGGTTCCTAGCTCTATAAAGTGGGACTGTGGTGAGAGGCAAGCCTGCATTTCTTGCTTAGTCTTTTGAGCTCATTGAAACTTTAGCTTTACTCTTATATTACTTTTAAAGAGAAGCCCTAGTTAGAGTATATCTAAAGCCCTTTACCAAAGGAGAAGATGTTTTGGCATTTCTAAAAGGTGAGTTAGTCTAAAAAATTAGATAATTTTCCTTGTGGTTCATGCTCCTGACACGTTGTAATTCTTGTTAGAAATTAAAGTTTTCTTTGTTATAAATTATAAACACCACGCAATTTGCTGTCTTCCTCCATTACTCTGCTACCACTGTTCTGGGTGGTTCCTTTCCTGCTGTATTACCTTTGACAATTGCCTTGAAGGAGGAAATTCCACACATCCTCTGCAGTTATGATCCTTGTGCTCCTTTTCCAAGTTTTGGCAATGTATGATTGGGAATAATTTATGTATACCCCAGGAGCACTAAGGGAAACATATTTACAGTAAGTACTCCTTTTCAGAAGTCACCTCAATTGCCTGAGAGACAGCAAAGTCTAAGTCTATAGAATCTGCAGTGGGTTTGGGATCCATAGATTCAAAGTCCCCTTGAATCCTGTACTCGTCCATCCTGTGCAGAAAGTAAGATGCACAGAACACCAGAGTCCATTGTTTTTTATAAAGAGCCAAAAGACAAAAATTCTTTTAAAGAAGATAATTAAACACTGAAAAAAATAAAACTATCAAAAGGCCAAGTAAGGATTCATGTGCTTGGAGGGGCTATTTGTGGCCTGTGACCCTTGCACACCAGAGGCATTATCGAGCTGGAGGGTGGGTCTGACTAAATGTTATCCCCCTGGGTCCTTGCGAAAGCACCAGTTGAATTTTACTGAGACTCACCAGTAGGCCAGAGGTGTGTGAGCTTGCCAGATTTAGCTGAGTGAGTGGTGCAATGAATTGAGAAAGTCACTAGGAACATTTTTCACCTGCTTATGGTAACTTTTTGTTGTGGAAGCCAAATGGTGTGCAGAGAAAAGAGGGTCAAAGGATAGGCAGGCAGAAAGGAGATGCATTTTTCTCATGCTGCATTTTGCCCTCTTTAACGGGATAGAGAGTGAACATGGTTCGAGGTTAGAAGTAGACATTCAAGTGGCAGACAAGAAATACTCTTATCAGAAAGCTGTCACTCCCAAAGACCACAATGGCCAGCTGATAAAAGGAAGTCCGCCACATGAAAATATTTTAAAAAGCAAATTCAGTAGCTTTCTTATAAAAAATCTACTTCTCTTTCATCTTTGCATCTATTGTTGATTTCTTGTGTATAATTTGGCATAATGATTCATGTTATCCTTTACCTTGAAGAGTAGGAAAAAAGAAAAAGAATGCATAGTAGTGAATAATTGTCTGATCGCTTAGTGTTGAAAGGTAGAAGTATCTCCTTATCATAGAGGTGAATATAAATAAATGAAAACCTAGCAGACCAACTAAGGCAGATCAATGACTAATTTGTTGTGATCCATGGTAGAAATGCTCACCTTCCCTTGATGTCAACCCAAACTTGGACCCAGCTTGGAAACATTCTGCCTCCTTGAGTATAGTGCTGGAATCTTAATCCAGCCCAAGTAGCCCACCCAGCCTCGCTACACCTTAAAGGAAGCAGGCAGCCAGCTAATGGTTTTCAACTTAACTGCCACTTGAGCAAGGACACCCAGAGGCACAGTTCATACTGGAGACTGCAAAATTCTTCTAGCCAGTCAAGCCCTGTCATCAACACCAAGCTGATGGCCTTTCTGCTGAAAAACTGACAGTGGTCAGAGAAGTGCTTATGGAGGTGGAAAAGGGCAGCTGCCATCTAGAAGCCTAGCAGAGACGTTGCTTGATCTGCCCAGAGGTGCCCACATTGGCAGATGTTGCCTTCGGCACCATGTTGGTTCCCCGGCTCTCAGAATGTACCACAGAGGCAGCCCTTCCAAGTAACATGGGTTCACATTGCAGCTCTCAGGGACGGGACCTTCAATGAGTCCCTTCTTTGTCATGGTTTACCATGGTGGTTTACTGGGCCTAGATTTGCTTCAACTCTCTCAGGCAGGAGGTAAGTGTGAGTGTGAAAGACTTTCAGTTCTAGCTCATTGTATAGCCCCATCAGCCATGACCTTCTAACCAAAAAGTCTCCCATACTTTGTTTCTCACTATTCCTGCTTTGTTTTTTTGTTTTGTTTTGTTTTTGTTTTTTCCTGTGTTGAGCCACAGAGTGAACCTCCCGCTTTCAGCCCAAGTCCTTAAGTTGCTAGAAGCTAGCAGGTTTAACTGAAAGGCATCTTAGGATATTATCCTTGCCAGCAACAGGTGAGGTCAGAGGAGGGTGCTATGTCTAGCATGGAGTGAAGCTCTTGAACCTGCATAGCACCAGATTCCATTCAGAACCAGAAGATCAGTTAAAGCCACAGGCTCTTTGTCTCTGTCATTTTTGCCCCTCGGGATGTGGAAGCCCTCCAAGATAGGGGGGATCCTCTCTCATATGCTCATTTCTGTTTCTTTCAGGGAGTTTCTTCTACCAAGACCATCTTCCCAGTGACCCTTCCCTAAAATTGTGTATTACTCCTAGGTCTTCTGGAACCTATTTTCTATAGAAAGCAGATTTCCTGAGAGCCAAAGACTTCCTTATAGATTCTATCTATCCCTGTCATCTGCTGGTCATGAATGGAATGTGCCTCTTACTTCCATGCCTCATATGTAGAAGACATTCTTCCTTTACACTTCCTCCATCGCAAATGTTCCCAGACTTGGAGATGGTGTGAACATTCTCCTGACTGTCCATTTCCTCTCCCATCTTCAGTAAAAAAGCTTCCCACCTTGCGCTTCATGCAATCCTGCTACTCTCCTTCCAGTTGTTGAGGTGGGCCTTCTTTCCCTTACCCACCACTGATCCATGTGGAAACTGTCTCTTGCTTTCATGTGAGGCTGTGTGCTGTTACCTCCTTGTTGTTTTTCCTACTAATTGGAATATTTGTCATTTTCTTTTTCATCTACTCAAATCCTGTCTTGCCCATGTCTCATCACCCTTCCTTCAGTCCCTTCCCTGGAAACTCCTGCCAGTAGAGACTTCTACACATATTAAATGTAGCCTTTTCTTTCCATAATTATAAGCAGTGCTCATGACAGTCAACTTATTTCGTATTAAAATTTAAAGCTTTAGTGCCATTTGACTTTTTTTAAGTGTTGTGTACCTTATATATCTACTTCAACTGTCAAGCTCTTTGAGGGTAGAACCTTCTGAGAACTTTTTTTAATACAATTATCATCAAGCCTGTGTCTGATATTTAAGTGTCTGGTGTTTGTTGAATGAAAGAATCAATCAATCATGAATAAATATTTAAAGATGTTCAGGAGACGTGCCTTCTTTTGTTGCCAGCTTGCCAGCTGTGACCTTTATAAACTTCCTGATGTGACCTCTTAGTTCTCAGCTTTAACCTGCTTTGAGAGTTGAAAGAGTTACAGTAAAGTAATATGAGCTTATAAGGAAAAAATATTTTAAATTAAACATTGTAAGTATAAAGTGAAAGTTGTAGCAGAGCCAAAATAGTGTCTCTGTTGACTGTTATCTCTATAAATAAGATAATGTGGTGTCCTTAAGGGAAAGCATTGTGTTCTCTGGTATCGATCACTGCAGAACATTTCTATCTTTTGCAATATATTAGAAAAGAAAAATAAGGAGTTCTAGGGTTAAAACAATTGGACAACTAAGTGTGGTAACTTTTTTAATTGCTTGCTTATTTTTCTGGAAGGATCATCAAAGAGAATGGGAGCAGTTAAGAGTTTAGGGAAAAAAATACTATTATTTACGCCTTGTGACA
>ML105629.1:72071-92320 GCA_003697995.1 Taxidea taxus jeffersonii | reverse complement strand
GAGGGGTTGGGAGAGAGTGGTGGGGTTACATTATATGTTTAAATTAAAAAACTTAAAGAAAAAAATATATAACATGAGCACAAATCTATCCGCAATGTCATTAGACCGTGTTCTCTGATGTTCTCACCATTTGAGAGGCATCTTAGCAAAGTCATATACTATCATTTGGAAGGAATAACAAGAAGAACATCAGTGGCATCTGGGTATCTCCTGTGGTTAAGGGGCAAACTCTTGATTTCCACTCAGGTCATGATCTCAGGGGTGAGATGGAGTCCCCAGTGGGCTCCACAATGGGCATGGAGCTTGCTTAAGATTCTCTCTCTCCCTCTGGCTCTCCCCTTTCCCCTCACATCCCAGGTGTACTCTCTCTCCCAAAAAAAGGTACATTATATCATAGGAGTGTCTCTTTATCTTCAGAATCATATACCTTGGCATCATTCCTTAAGTATGAATCTACACCACACAAAATGGACTTTAGTCAGGGACTGGCCAGTGTGGGTCTGGTTCCCAGCACCCGTGGACTGACAGCGCCCTACCCTCCAACCTGGGCCGATCTCTGAACCACAGGAGCCTCTGATGCTCCATAATTTAAGGGAGAGATCTTTTCAACGTCCTCACCAAACACCCATCCACCTCTGGACTCTGTGGGGGTACAGGGCACAGGTTATCCCTGCAAGCAGGTGGGCCCTGATTGGCAGGGCCCCCAGGTGGGGCCCTGGTTGATGGGGCCCCCGGGGGCTGCCTCGTGGTTCAATCTGCACCATCACCACAACCTTAAGCTCCTGGATGTGGGCTGGGTCCACCGACATAGATCGAGAAGTTCTGGAAACCGAATCTCTTCCAGAAAGCACCAACCCGTATTCAGCTCTCACAGGGAACAGGTTGGAGCTCCAGAGTACAGCCTGCACTGGTTCTTCCCAGACCCCGTGACCACCTGTCAAGATGCAGCCGGGTGGGACATGTGAGTCCCAGCACATGGGTGTCACCTCGGTATGGAGGCGCTTTCCCAGGAGGCTGCCCTGATCCTATAACTGGGCCCTTCCCTCCCACACAAAGGTTATGTGAGGCACAGGGTTTGGTGTGCTGGAGGCACCTGAGAGGGCCCAATCCCTGCGCCAGGGAGGCTATGCTGAGACAATGGGAAGACAAGGTGTGTCAAGGTACCAGACAGGAGAGCAGCATGTGAAGCTGGGGCACAGGTGATCTGCAGCTAAGACCCTGATGATAAATGGGGAGGTCCTCTCCTCATGCCTGTACTCTGAACAGACACTGCTCCAGCTTGGAGGATCAGAAGGCAGCCAGGTCAGATACCAGGTGTTCCTGTCTGCACCCAGCAAGAGAAGCTCCATAAACAAATGTGAAATCAATAAGGAAAACCACACCATAGAAACATGTCACCCACATGTAACACCGGTGGTAAGAGTTTGTTCCCTGTAGACACACTGGCATGCCCATGGGAGCAGGTCAGCATGTGCCCAAGGCTGTCCCAGGGACGGGTCTTTACCCCTCCTAGATTCAGGAGGGAGGACAGAGGCCTCCTAACAGTGAGCATCGGATACCCACTCTTTCCCAGACACAGACATCCCCCACTCCATCTCTACCTTGTGAGCCACTTCTCTTCCTGGGGATCCTGGGTGGGCAGCCTGTGTCTTCCCTCTTCTCTCAGAGATCTGACCTAGAACAAACTCTTGATCTTGACCCCAGGTGGAGTTACCATCAGGGGAGGTCAGAGTCCCATTCTGACCCTAAAGGAAGTCAGGAGGTGACTCCTCATCCCTAGGGTCTCTGGTCTGTGGGGATACCTGGCTATGATCCCCTGAAGATATCTTACCACCCCAGGAGTCCTGGGGAATGAGGGAAACTTCCCAAGCAGGATGGGACCAGAGAACCCAGTATCTGAATTTGTTTCCATCTCAGAGGGGCTGAGGGTTGTCCCGTGGAGGCCAGACTCCCTGGTTGAGTCTCTAAGTAGAGCTGCTCCAGCTCCTGGGCCCAACAGGGAGGCCTAGAGTAAAGAGAGGGACACCTATGACTTGAATGCAACAGGTCCCAGTGCTATGATGGGGGAACAGGGCATTCTGACATGCCCTCTCCCAAAAGCCAAAAGAGACTCTTCATTGGCCCTTCCTTTGGAACTCTGGAAACAGAGAGCACCACCAGAGGCAACACATCCCCCAGGGTAGACAGTTCTCTTGATGTTGGATCACGAATCTTCTGGACAATACTGTCCTTTCCTGGGGGTTACCCTGCACTGGGATGGAGTCAAGAAGCCTGGGACCCACAAAGACCAGGATCAGGGCTGACCAGCCCCTCAGCCTCCAGGTCAGCCCATCTCTGCCCAGGTCTCAGGGCCCCTCACTTCCTTTAGAGCCCGGTCAGCATCCCTGGTGCAGCCCCCGACATCACCTCCAGGGGGCGACATTGGGACATGCAGACAACACAGGAAATTCACATATGAAGCTGGCTTTGGCCTAGGAGGTGGAACAGGAGCCTGATTTCTATCCCCTGTTCCAAAAGACACTTATGGGTCCCTACCATCTGCCTGTTCTGTCCTGTGTGTTCCTTCCTGAGGCCTCTAAGGACTCTGCTCTGTCAGGTGTCCCTGTGCAGCTCCCCACTCCCTGCCTGGCACCACCCAAGGGCAAAGGCAAGTGACCACAGGAAAGTCCCCCTGGCAGAGGACAGAGGCTGCCCAGGATGGTTAGAAGCCTGAATGACAGTCCATTGTGTTTATCCATTAATTTGTTGTTGGCATTTGGGTTGTTTCCACATTTTGGCTATCGTGAATAGTGCTGCTATGAAGATGGGTGTACAGATCTCTCTTTCAGTTCCTGCTTTCATTTTTTTAGCGTATATACCCAAAAGTGAAATTACCAGACCATATGGCGTTTTTATGTACAATATTTGAAAATCACAATACTGTTCTCCATTGTGGCTATTTTACTGTCCTGTCAAAAATGCACAAGGCTCCAGCTTCGCCATATCCTCTCCAGCAGTTGTTTTCTGGGCTTCTTTGATATTAGTCATTTTAGTTGGTGTGAGGGGGATCTCACTGTAGTTTAAATTTGCTTCTTCCCGATAACTGGTGATGTTGAGCTGCTTTTTATGTGGGTTTTGGCTATTTGTATATCTTCTTTAGAGAAATGTCAAGAGCTTTGCCCCTTCTAAAATCAGGTTTTAATTTGGTTTTTTGTTGCTGAGTGGTAGGAGTTCTTTGTATATTCTGGTCATTAACCCTTTGTCTGATACATGATTTGCAAGTTATTTTCTCTCATTCTGTAACTGGTGGGAGGTAAGTGGTATGTGACTGGAGGTCTGGATTCTTGGATTCCCCACGAAAGGTTTACAGGAGGACCTGTGCTTGAATAAAGATGGACAGAAGGAAGGAAGTAGGCACAAAGCAGTTTATCAAGGACAGGACACTTGCAAGATGGGAGAGTGGGCAGGCCCAGAAGTGGCAACTGCCCTAGGCTCAGGGGTGTCTCTTTATGTTTGTATAGGTTATAGGTCATAGCTAGGGTTGTTCCCCATCACCTAAGAGACCCTCCACCAGTTGGGAGGAGGAGTTTTTGGCCTACAAGGTTCTTGCAGGAACTGTCATGGCTGTCTTCCCCATGGCAAGGGGGAAGGGTGTCCAAATGACGGAGTAAATATATTATAATGAAGCTATAGGTTATTGTAGGACAAGGCTGGACAGGAGAGCACATGCTCTGCACCTGCTGCTCTTGGCCCTGGGAGGTGGGGAAACCGTGAAACCACTGTTTACACCACCCTGGCCTCCAGCTCATATCTAGCTAACTGCCTGCTCTAGCAAGTCCATAGTTTGCCTTCTACTCTGTTAATTATATCCTTTGATGACTGGGCTTTTTTCTTTAATGTTGATGCAAGTTTGGCTTATCTATTTTTTTTTCTTTTTTTGCCCATGTTCTCAGTGTTCTATTTAAGAAATCACTGCCAAATCCAATGTCATATATGCTTGCCCCTATCTTTCCTTTTAAGAGTCTTATAGTTTTAGGTCTTACCTAAAACTCATTACCTCAAAATCCATTTTGAGTTAATTTCTGTAGGTGGTATGAGGCAGTGGCCCACCTTCATTCTTTTGCATCTGGATATCTAGTCTTCCAACACCCTTTGTTGAAAAAGATGGTCCTTTCTCCATTAAAAGACTTGGCACCCTTGTCTAAAATCATTTCATCAAATAATTGGGGCTTTTCATCTGGGCTCTCTACTGTATTCCATGGTATCTATATGTCTGTCTTTATCCCAGCACCATACTATTTTGATTCCTTTAGGTTTGTAGTAAGTTTTGAAATTGGGAAGCATGAGACCTCCAATTTTGTTCTTCTTTAAAGATTGTCTTAACTATTTGAGATTCCATATGAATTTTAGGATGGATTTTCCTATTTATGCAAAAAAGTCACTGGCATTTTTCATGGGATTGTACCAAATATTTATATAGTTTGGGGTAATGTTGACATCTTAATATTAACCCTTTCAATCCATGAGCACAGCTGTCTTTCTACTTGAGTCTTCTTTAATTTCTTTCTTTTTTTAATAAAATTTTTATTGGGGCACCTGAGTGGCTCAGTGGGTTAAGGCCTCTGCCTTCGGTTCAGGCCATGATCTCAGGGTTCTGGGATCGAGCCCCGCATCAGGCTCTCTGCTCGGCAAGGAGCCTGCTTCCTCCTCTCTGCCTGCTTCTCTGCCTACTTGTGATCCCGCTCGCTGTCAAATAAATAAAATCTTTATTAACATATTATGTATTAATAAACTTTTAAAAAATATTTTATTTATTTATTTAAGAGAGAGAGAGAATGAGAGAGAGAGAGAGAGAGAGAGAGAGCATAAGAAGGGGGAGGGTCAGAGGGGGAAACAGTCTCTGCCAAGCAGGGAGCCCAATGCAGGACTTGATCCCGGGACTCCGGGATCGTGACCTAAGCCAAAGGCAGTCGCTTAACCAACTGAGCCACCCAGGTGCCCCTTTAATTTCTTCTGAACACCTGGTAGCTTTCAGTGTGTACATCTTTCACCTACTTGGTTAAGTTTATTTCTAAACATTTTAGTCTTTTCGATGTTACTATAAATGGAATAAGCTCCATCCCTACATTGTCAGGGACAGAGAAGCCTGGGGGCAAGACCTTGGTCCAAGAAATATACAGGATCAAAGAAAGGGAAAAGGGAGGTTGGGGGGAAAGGGATTAAATGGGGTCCATCTGGGCCCTGCAGGTTCTCCCTCCCAAAGGTATTCCTGGGGACACTGTCCAAGAGGAGGTGCCTTTGCCCAGCCTGCCCTGCTCAGGCCACTCACTATATCCTTCTCATCCCTGGCATGGCTGGACCCCCTAAGGACGTAAATTTGGAGGAGCCAAGTCCTTTGGACGTGTGTCTAAGAGACACATCAGAAAATATTTCTTATCTCTAGGACTGGGAAAGGAGGGCTCTCTCATGTCTTACAGGAGGTGCTGACCCTGGTTTGCCATGACTACTGCCACATGTCCATCTGCCAAGGGTCCCGTCTTAGTCACCCTGGAGACCCTGGGGGCTCAGGCCCTGCAAGGGCAGCACACCCTGAATAGAGGCTGGGCCCAGGGGAGTTGTTCCTCTGTGCATGGGAGACTGCGCCACATGAATCATATTTGGTACTTGGTTAAAAAATAGGGGCGCCTGGGTGGCTCAGTGGGTTAAAGCCTCTGTCTTTGGCTCAGGTCATGATCCCAGGGTCCTGGGATCGAGCCCCACATCGGGCTCTCTGCTCAGCGGGAAGCCTGCTTCCTCCTCTCTCTCTACTTGCTTCTCTGCCTACTTGGGATCTCTGTCAAATAAATAAATAAAATCTTAAAAAAAATTTTTTTTTTAAATATACTTCTAGGGGCGCCTGGGTGGCTCAGCGGGTTAAAGCCACTGCCTTCGGCTCAGGTCATGATCCCGGGGTCCTGGGATCGAGCCCTGCATCGGGTTCTCTGCTCTGCAGACAGCCTGCTTCCTCCTCTCTCTCTCTGCCTCTCTGCCTACTTGTGATCTCTGTCTGTCAAATAAATAAATAAAATCTTTAAAAATATATATATATACTTCTAGCAAAACTTAAGGGATACAGCTAAAGTGATGCTCCAAGGGAATTCATTACCATAAATGCTGATACTGGAAAAGGTTGATTACAAATGAGTTCATCATTCAGCTAAAGGAGTTGGGAAAGAACAAAGGGAAAGAGGAAAGTGACCATAAACTTGAGAGGAAAAAATAATAAACTAGAGGACATACACAGAATCAAAAAGATCCCAAAATTCCTTTCTTGAAAAAGCTTATCAATTTTTAACACCTCTGGAAAAATGCATCAGCAAAACAACAGAGGAAGCACAAACCAGCTACATTAGCCGTGGGAAATTGTGGCCATTGCTAAAGCTGCAGTAGAGCTTGAAGAATCGAAAACATCTTCACAGCCATAAACTCATAATTTAGACAGAATTGACAATGTTCCTAGTAAAATTAGAAATCACATAAACTAACTCATGAAATAGGAAATCTGACCTGTACTATAACTATTTTTAAAGATTTTATTTATTTATTTGACAGACAGAGATCACAAGTAGGCACAGAGGCAGGCAGAGAGGGAGAGGGGAAAGCAGGCTCCCCGCCAAGCAGAGAGTCCGATGCAGGGCTCGATCCCAGGACCCTGGGATCATGACCTGAGCCGAAGGCAGAGGCTTAACCCACTGAGCCACCCAGGTGCCCCTGTACTATAACTATTAAAGGAAATTTAGTTAATAGTTAAAATAGTTTCACACACACAGACTCATGTACACACACATACATGTATGTGCCACATGTGTGCACACTCACAGAAAACACAGATGGCTTTAAAATGAATATGGGGGGCACCTGGGTGGCTCAGTCAGTAAAGTGTCTACCTTCGTTCGGCTCAGGTCATGATCCCAGGGCCCTGGGATCTAGCCCTGCATTGAGCTCCTTGCTCAGAGGGAAGTCTGCTTCTCCCTGTGCCTGCTGTTCCTCTTGCTTGTGTTCTCTCTCTCTCTCTCTGACAAATAAATAAATAAAATATTTAAAAACAATAAAATAAAATGAATATGAATATCTCTATGGAGGAAAAAATAGGCCCCTAACTCACACCATACAATCTGTTAGAAAATGATTTAAATTTATTAAAGTTAGAATTTTAATTCAAATTAAAATTCAAAGACACCCAGTTCTCTCTCCCTCTGTCTTTCATATGTATACAAGTTACATATAGGTGTGTGTGTATCTATATGATAATGAAGCCATGCCCAAAGTGCATTACAAAATCCTCCAAAAGCAGGAAGAAAAAGACTGACAGTCCAATTTTTTAAGATGGCTGATAACTCTAAGAGACATTGAACAGTAGAACATGGGAAAACAGCCAGCAAGCATATGAAGAGCTGCACAGTAGAACCAGTGGGAACTATCATGTCAGCCACACGAGAAGAGCTGAAATTAAAAGGACTGACAATACAAAGAATTGGAACATCAGAACGTGTAAACACTGCTGGTGGGCCTAAAGATTGCTTCAACTATTCGGCAGGAGGATCTAAAATTTCTATATATTTTAGAAGACGTTCCAGCGAATACCGTGGTACCTGCCCCAAAGAAATGAGTTAGACACACATGCGTAAGAATATTCATATCAGTATTATTCAAAAGAGCCAAAGAGTGGAGGAATCCAAATGCCCAACAGTACAATGGGCAAATACTGTGATGTATTCGAACAAAAGAATAATTAAGCGACACGAAAAAGGAGTGAATTGAGGCTACAACATAACGTGGATAAATCCCCCAACACAGACTTGAAGGAGAGCAGCCAAATGCAGAAGGGAACAAAATGATTCTACTTGTGTAAATTTCCCAAAGAGGCAAAACCAGTCTTTTTTTTTTAAGATTTTATTTATTTATTTGATAGAGATTACAAGTAGGCAGAGAGGCAGAGAGAGAGGAGGAAGAAGGCTGTCTGCAGAGCAGAGAGCCTGATGCAGGGCTCGATCCCACAACCCTGGGATCATGACCTGGATCCCACAACCCTGGGATCATGACCTGAGCCGAAGGCAGAGGCTTTAACCCGCTGAGCCACCCAGGTGCCCCAGGGCAAAACCAGTCTTTGACAGTAGAGGTCAGAATGGAGGTGATGGTGAAGCTCCTAATGGCATGAGAGCATTTCCTGGTGTGGGAAACGTTCTCTACTTTGAGCTGGGCAATGGTTTCATAGGCACACACCTATGCAGAAATTCACTGCAATGTTCATGTTACTTAACAAAAAAAGAAGTATAAAATCTCAGTAGGTCACACAAAAAGGCAACCTTCACAAAACAATCAAAGACCAGCTCATTCCAACCTTCAACTATTTTTCCAGAGAACAGGTCAAAGAAGGAATATTCACAAACTCATTTTATGTGGCAGTATAACATTCATGTCAAAACCAGACCAGGAAAGGATGAGGAAGTAAAGGTGTAGGCCCTTCTCATGACCAGGGATGAAAAATCCCCAAATAAAATGCTACCAAAATGGATCAGGAATTACCAAGCTAAATTTCCTATTATTCAGCCATAAAAAAGAAAGAAAACTTGCCATTTGCACCAACATCCAGTGCTCATTATATCACATGTCCCCCTTAAAGTCTATCACCCAGTTACCCCATCTCCCCACCTCCCTCCCCTTCAGCAACCCTCATTTTGTTTCCTATGATTAAGAGTCTCTCATGGTTTGTCTCCCTCTCTGGTTTTGTCTTGCTCTTTTTCCTTTCTAAAAACACATATCTTAATGCAAAAAAAAAAGTAAAGAAAATAAAGGAGGGACGCCGGGGTGGCTCAGTCAGATAAGCATCTGCCTTCGGCCCAGGTCATGATCCTGGGGTCCTGGTATCAGCCAGAGTCAGGCTCCTTGCTCAGCAGGGAGTCTGCTTCTCCCTCACCCTCTACCCTTCTCCCCCACTTGTGTGCGTTCTCTTTCTCTCTCAAATAAATTGAAAAAATCTTTAAAAAAAAAAAGAAAAGAAAAAGAAAGTCAATCAATTTACTTCTCTTGAGGAGATATTGGCATTTGGTTGGGAAAGTCTTTGTTATGTGGGACAGACCTGAGCCTCTTACCACATTTATTACTTCTTGTCTCCACTCTAATCGCAAAAGGCCAGTCAAGTCACTGATGGAGCTAACATGCCATCCCCAACATACACTTCCAAATGCTCTGGAGGGCGGGGGAGTGGGCAGTGCCATCCTCTGTTGAGAAAAAAGCTTCTAAATCTTTAACAGGTCTGCGACCCACTGTGGATCACCTGGAAAGGGTCTGAATAAAGAGGGCTCTTCCCTTCATTTGTTGTTTTTCTGCTTGTGGAGATTTTCTCTTAGCAGAAATTCACCTCAAACTCTGTTCTTTCCTTGGGCACACAGGGAAAATATTATGTCTAAATTTTCCTCTCTGCACACCCCCCCATCCCTGTCTCCCAGGAGAGGGGAGTTGTGGTGGTGGGATGTTTTGGGGGACAATATCAAGAGGAAAGAATGAGATTCACAAGAGCCCCTACCCAGTCAGCAGAACACTTGGCTGGCCTCACAGTGCCTCAGAGACAAAGGGTCCACGGACAGCTCCCTGCCTTTTTCCCTTTGCAAGCAGCAGTTGGGACACAGGAAGACAGAAAATGGGGCCAGCTGATATGAGCATGGGAGCAGACACATTGCGGGTGTATCTTCTCTCAGCCACCTCTCCCAGTGTCCTGAGCCCTCCTGTCCCCTCCACCTCAGGCTCTGGTGGAAAGACCCAGAAAACACACCAACTCTTCAGATAGGCTTCTGTTTTGTCTTACCTTCCCCCATGACCAGCTCCTTGTCATACCATCTGTACACATAAGGCCCCCTCATAATTCTTGGTCCACCAAGACTTGTTCTTGCCTCTCTGTATTTGCTCACACGGTACCTGACTGGGGTGCCCTCTCCCCCTTTCTTTATGAATCTGCTCCTTCTTTATAGCCAACTTCATTGGCTGTCTTGCCACAAGGTCATCCCAACCTCCACAGGCAGACCAGTGAACCCCCTCTGAATTCCCACCTCTGAATTCCTACGTTTGGGGGCAGCTACCTATGCTCACATCATGTGTCCTACGGATTCCCGAGTTCCCAAGACAGAGACAGGATGAGCCTTGGTGTATTTCTCAAAGGCCCCATCACAGGATAATGGCTATCAGTGTTCAGAGAATGAATAAGGGAAGAAAGATAGATAAACGGGGGGACACCAGCTACTACTCTCACATAATCACTATGGGCATGCCGAGCATATGAAGAAATGGACATTCACACGTACTCCCAGTGGTGTGCTGGTGCCAGTTTTATACAAGGTGATATGTAGGTTTCTTTCCCAGGCTTTTTGTTTGAGATAAAATTCACACAACATAAAATTCAGCATTTTTACGATTTTAAAGGGCCAGGAGACTGTGGTCCATCCAGTCCCACCAGAGTTCTGTGCCACAGCATAGACCCAGGGTGGCTGGAGGCCTGCACTGACTGTCCCTGTAGGCGAGAGGTGAGAGCCTGTTTCTGCAGAGGGGTCAGCGTCCAAGGCACTGATCTGAACCTTGGCCAGGTGCCTGGTGCTAAGCCTCACGAGGGTACAAATCCCGTCATGTTCACCACAGGGCAACATCAGGACACGTGAAGGTGTCTGCTCTCTCACGCACACACACACACACGAACTGTTGGGCTCACTTGAACCACAAATGTTCTCAAGTACCCTGGGCACAGATGGAGTCAAGATTTTGGGAGGAAAATGACCACCATCTCTAGATAAAATGATAGACATGCTTTTTCCAGAAAGAAGATCCCGTGCCCAGGAAAAGTGACATCATGTCCCAGTTGCACCTCCCAGGGACAGCTATGCTGAAGAGACATGTGTCCTGCCTGAATGAAGTAGGGCAAGTCTCCTGTTAGTGCAAACACTGCAGATTTCATTCTCTCTGTTCTTCCCCCGCAGATGGACCCACCTCAGAAACTTCAGCACCTTTCTCCCCGCTGGAGCCATCATGGGCATAATGGTGGGGCCCAAGATGAGCTGACTCTGACCTGGAACCCTTGGATATCTTCTGCTTCCAGAAAACAGTAGGGTGATGGGACCCTTCAGATCAGGCTCCTCCTCTGCTGGGAGGAGACAGAGAGCCTCCCCTCATCTACAGATGAGTCTCCCTTCCCATCCTTATTTCTCATCCCCCATTCCATGACATTCTCTTGCCCTCAGCTAAAGAGGATGACTTTTCAATTGGCCTTTGGCCAAGGCAACCCCAGAAACCCAGAATTTCCCCTAATTCTGTCATGTGAGCCCCATGAGCAGATGGGAATAAGGGCTCCAAGGACACCCACATCCTCCATAACCTACTTCCTTGCACTGACTTCTTAGTCACCTGGGTTCCTTCAAATCAAAAGCTTCAGCACAAAGGACCTCACACTCCCACCAAAGCACAGAACATTCCTAAGGAACAGACACACCCCAAGAGAGGAGACCATCCAGACTGACCATGTCAGGCCTGACCGGAGGGTGCATGTCCATGGGTATTTCCTCACCTGGCTCACTCCCCTCAGCCACCCCAGGAGAATCTGAGACTCTGTGTGGAATATTCTCTCCCTCCGCCGGGGTTCCATGGACAGGGACACCTCTCTGAGAGAAATATCTTCAGACCCTGCCCCACTCAACTCACTAGGTCACACACAGTTCTGTGTCTGTATCTGTTTATCCTGACAGACGCATGAGTTCTCTGCATCAGAGAACAGTCCTGAGACTCAGAGGCAGAGGAACGGATCCAAAGGCTAAGGAGATCGGAATGTGGTGTGGACGTGCCATTTAGGACCTGCTTGCCCACACTGGGAGGATCCAGAGGACACCTTTCTCTTTTGTGACTGTGACGTATACATTTTTAAGGGAGTCCCAGCACACCTGAAGAGCTCTGCGATTGCTCCTCTCTGTAGGTCAGAAAGTACAGTGGGAGCTGCTGCCACTGAACTGGGAAACCTAAATTCAATGGGGGTAACTGGACCCTGAAGTAGCAGGGACAAGAGGCCACACTTAAACACCAAAAGCAAGTTGGGCCATGGTCACCATCATGAACAGCAGATCCAAAGCAGCCATCAGAATAGTCTGATTCATGGAGACCAATGACAATGACCTTGGCTAGTTGATCATGGTGTTCGTAGAAATGAAATAGATGGGAAGCTACTAAATTCTTACTTGGTCTGTATAAGTAGAAGAGTTCTAGGTCAAGTGAACAAAAATCTATCTTGAATCATAGCAACTGAGTTTTATGGCCTCTCAGTCAATTCCCAGACTTGAGGCAATTTAAGGAGCCAGAACCCCTTGAACAAAAGAGAAGCCAGGTCCCCTTGAGGAAGAACCCCAGTATGCTGCTAAAAATTTATACTATTAACCTTTCTCCCAGCCTTCCCAGAGGGATCTATTACCTTTACCAAGTTGACTGGGGAAAAGCAAATAGCTCTTTGGGGCACCACTAGACATGGGCTCTAAATTGGGGACCAAAATGTCAGTGTCCCACCAATCAGAGGAGGGGCTTATGGATCTCAGGTGGCCAATAGACTCTGAGCTCAGGTCCATCTCACAGTGAGCCTGGGCAGGCAGGGAGGGGCAGTATCCCTGAACCAATCCTATGGTTATCTCCCCGTAGTCCTACTCAACAGCTAGCAGAATCCCCACATTGGTTCCCTGCCCTATAGACCAAGGACTATTACTTGGGAAAGGCCAAGTGGAAAGCACTAGAACTGCCTCTACTTAGTAAAATGGTAAACTGAAAGCAATACCACATTCCTGGAGGGACCACAGAGATTAGTGCAGCATCAAGGACTTGAAGGATACAGGGGTCTTGGAGAGTGACAATGGATTATCCCAAGCTTAACCAGGTGGTGACTCTAACTGCAGCTGGTATGTGTTGTACCAGATGTGGTTTCCTTGCTTGAGCAAATTATCACCTCCCATGGCGCCTGGTATGAATCTATCCATCTGGCAAATACTTCTTCCTCCATACCTGTTAGTAAAGACCCACTGGAGTCAGTTTGCTTTCAGCTGGCAAGGCCAGGAATGCACCTTCACCGTCCCTTCCCGGGGCGCAACAACTCCCCAGCCCTGGGTCATAATTTAGCTCACAGGGATCTTGATTGCCTTTCCCTCTCACAAGCCATCACTCCGGCCTATTGCATTGATGACATTATGCTAACTGCGCCCAGAGAGCAAAGAAATAGCGGCGACCTAGACTTCCGGGTAAGACATTTCTATGCCAGTACATGGGAAATAAAAATTCAGGGGCCTTCTACCTTGGTGAAATTTCTAGGGGTCCAGGGGTAAGGGGCATATCGATCTCTTCTAAAGTGAAGGATCAGTCGCTGCATCCTGCCCTTCAAACCACCCAAAACCAAACTGCAACCCCGAGTGAGCCTCTTTGGATTTCGAGGCAATGTGCTCCCTGTTTAGGTAGGTGTGCTACTCTGGCACATTTATCAAGTGACCCAAAAAGCTGCTAGTTTTGAGCGGTGCTGAGAATAAGAGAAGGCTCTGCTGCAGTTCTCCCTCTGTGCAAATTGCTCTGCCATTTGGGCTACAGAGCCCAGCAGGTCCAGCGGTGCTGGAGGTGGTGGGAGTGGCCAGGTTTGGGGTCTGGAGCCCTTAGCAGGCCCACAGAACTGAGTCACAGGGCAGGCCCTTAGGATTGTGAAGCAAAATCTTGCTGTACTTTTGGGAAACAGCTTTTGGCTTGCCACCGGATCTTAGTAGAGACTAAATGCTTAACTATGGGCCACCCAGTTACCACATGACCTGGGTGACCTATGTGCTGGGGAGAAGGAAATATACCCAGGCCCTCTGGAGGTTACTGGACATAGGCTCTGCACTGACCCTAATTCCATCATGGATTGGGAGACACACCAGGCCATACAGCCAGGCATACAGAGCAGCACTCCATCATCAAATGGAAGTGGGAAATGAGATGATCAAGCTTGGCCAGGATCTGAAGGCACATGCAGTACGTGAAGACGTGGCCCAGATGCCCAGGCTCCCCACTCCTGCAACACTGCCTTCTCTCTCCCAGCCACATCTGTGGCCTCATGGCGAGCCGTCTATGATCAGTTCATGGAGGAAGAGAAACCTCAGGCCTGGTTTACAGATGGTTCTGCATGCCAGGCAGACACCACTCCAAAGTGGACAGCTCCAGCATGACCGCCCCTAGCTGGAACATTCCTGATGGTTGGGGTGAAGGGAAATAAATCTTCTCGGTGGGGAGAGCTTCAGGAAGTACACCTGTTGTTCATTGTGCTTGGAAGGAGACATGGCCTGAGGTATGGTTGTGTGCCGCCTCACAGGCCGTGGCTGATGATCTGGCTACATGGTCAGACACTTGGAAGGAACGTGGTTGGAAAATTGGTGACAAGGAGATCTGGGGAGAAGGTATGTGGATAGACCTTTCTGAACACTCACCATGCACTTCAGCATGGGAGGATTTTAATACTTAAGTGAATTGGTAGCCTGTTCTGTGGCTATCAATCAGCTAGCCAACCTGTCATTCCCTGTCATGAACAAAATGGCCACAGTGGGGGCGGTTTATGCACTGGCTCAGCATTATGAACTTCGGCTCACCAAGGCCAATCTAGCCATGGCCACTGCTGAGTGCTCCATCTGCCAGCTCAGAGACCAACACTGGGCCCCTGGTATGGCCCCATTCCCCAGGGTGACCAGACAACTCTCTGCTGGCAGGTTGATGACAGACCATTTCCAGGATGGAAGGAGAACTGTTTTGTTCTTACTGGATAGGTACTCACTCTGGATACAGATTTGCCTTCCCTACACACAAAGCTCCTGATGAAACGACCATCCACGGGTTCACAGAATGCCTTCTCAACTGCCACGGCATTCCACACAGCACTGCTTCTGATCAAGGGATTCACTTCAGAGCAAATAAAATGCAGCAGTGTGTGTGAGCACTCATAATCCTGAAGCAGCTGTCTTGAGGAAAAGTGGGGCTGGCCTTTTGGACACTCAGTGACAGCACCAGCTGAAGGGGAGGACTCCAGGAGGCTCTACATGCTCTGAGTCTATATCCAGTCTGTGCGGTTTCTCCCATAGCCAGGATTCTCATGTCTAGGAATCGAGGGCTGGAAATGGGAGCCATACCGCTCACTATACCTCTCATGATCCACTGGCAAACTGTTGTTTCCCGTCCCTGTGGCATTATGTGCTGCTGACTTAGAAGTTAGTTCCAAAGGAGGGAATATTTCTACCAGGAGATACAATAATGATTCCACTGACACATCACTCCAGGCCATCCAGAAAGTGCAGCGCCTAGGAGAACAGCGATCTCAACTTCACCTCTCTCCCCGCAACACATGATGACTAGTGGGCCCAGAGACTGTGAGGCTGCAGCGACCTCAGGAGCAGCTGCCTCGAGCAGGAGTAGGTGGGGCCACTGGCTGAGGCTAGCCACAGAGGCCCAGAGAGAAGGTGGTGCAGGACAGAAACCCCAGAGATGGGGATGGGGAAGGGGGAGAGGAGGAACACAGGTGCTGTGTGCTGGGTGAGACTTGAGTGTAAAGTCATCTCAGCATTGTGAGGTCCAGGAGGCCCAGATCCTGATGAATAGGAGGGAAGCAGCTCCCACCTCACCTGGCCTGTGGACACAGAGAGGTGTGTGGTGCTGTGTGTTCCCAGGTCGAGGACACTGTGCTGATGCCAGGTCCTAGGAGTGAGAAGGAAAGTTGACTTATCCATCTTCCTCCCTCTGCCCTCTTGACACAAACCTTCCCTTCCTGATGCACCCAGCTCCCTGCTTCTCCTCCTTCTCCCCACACACCCACCACCCAGCATTCCAGCCACACAAATCACTGCCGCCCAGGGACACACACAGTATAACTTAACTGGAGACAACACACATTGATACACGTTCCTGGAAATCTGTTTGGTGACAATTTACTGAGGGAAGAGGCAGGGATAATGTACTTACAACAGCAGATACTGGGACTCACAGAGCCAGAATATGATGGAGTATTAACACGATATGTGATCCATGTGAAATATCCACAGATTGATGTTGAATAAACATGAAGAATGGCTTGGCACCCTGACTTGGTCTTCTAGGTTTCCCTCCTTGTCCACCAGAGGGCGGTAGAGCTGTGCCGCAGCCTGGAGCCGTCCTCAGCAGCCCCACAGCCCAGCAGGGTCCGGGCCTCACTCACTCACAGTCCTCCTGGCTCCCCAGGCTCCCCGCACTGGACCCCGCCAGCCACTCTGGCCAGCCAGGCATCTGCCCGCTGAGACTGGTTCCTCTGTGGACAGTCCCTGCACACCCTCTGTCTTTCAAGGGGCGAAGGTCCACTCATGCTTCCAGTCTCAGCCAAAAGGTCACTTTCTCAGGAGTGCCCCATGTGACCCCATCAGCTAAGACCCCCTGACATGCTCCAGACGCACCAGATACTTTCCCTTCCTGGCCCTTCTTGCGATTATAATTGACTCCTCAGTGCCATGATTTTCTAGTGCCGCTGGCCCTGGTATAGCGTAAACCCCACGAGTCCAGGGCCCACATCTGTCCTGTTCTCTGTGGAGGTCCCCAGATCCAGCCCAGGGCCTGACACATCACAGATGCCCAGTAAATACTCGTTGAAGGCGTGAGGGAAAGCACACAATGTCCCCCCCCAGCTAACCTGGGGTCAGAGCCTCTTCCCTGCAGACTGAGGCCACTGGCATCAGCATGGGAGGAGGCCAGCCCGTGCCCGAAGCTGCCCCTGTAAGTGTCGGGCCTTTACCCCTCCAAGATTCAGGAGGGAGGACAGGGGCCTCCTACAGTTAGAGGTCAGACCCCCATTCATTCCCACAACACGGACACCCCCTCCCATCTGGATCTTATGAACGACTTCTCCACTTGGAAGGCCTGGGTGGGCAGCCTGTGTCCTCCTCTTCTCTCAGAGATCTGACCTCGCACAAATTCTGGATCACAAACCCAGATGCGGTGACTACCAGGGGAATTCAGAGCCTCACCCTGATATCCAAAGACATCAGGAGGCCACCCCTCATCCTGAGGGCCTCTGGTCTATGGGGACACCTGCTATGTCTCCCTGAAGATGTCTCAGTAGACCAAGGTGTCCTGGCGAGCGAGGGGGAACTTCCCAGGCAGGCGAGACAGGAGAACCCAGCATCTGCTTGTGTTTCCCCTGGGACTGAGTCTCTGGGTAGGGCCACCCCCAGCTCCTGGTTCCTGTGGGGAGACCTAGAGCAGAGGAGAGAGAGGGATACAGAGGGCTCCCCTCCCTGCTGTGATGGGGAGACAGGATACGCCCCCAGGCTGGCGCCTTTTCCCCAAAGGCTGAAGAGACCCCTACAAGGTCATTCCTTGAAATCTCAAGGAGAGAGAGCTCCTGCTGAGGGAGCAAATCCCTCTGGGTGGACAATTCTCCTGACACAAGAGCAAGAATCTTCTAGACTGTGCCTGTCTTCTCCCTGGGCTCATGCTGCCCTGTGTTGGAGTCAGACAGTCTAGGACCCACAGAGGCCAGGACCCGGCCTGACCAGTCACTCACTTCTGCCCAAGGCTCAGAGACCCTCATCCTTTGGAGCCTGGTCAGCAGCTCTGGTGCTGCCCCCAGACTCACCTCCAGGTGGCGACATAAGGACATGCCGATAACACACAGGACAGTACACCCTGAAGCTGGTTTTCGCTGAAGAGGGGAAGGAGGAGCCTGGTTTCCATCCCTTTCTCCCACAGACCCTTCTGGGTCCCTCCTACATGCCTGCTCTGTCCTGCCCACTCCTTCTAGGGCCCTAGGAGAGCCCTGATCTATCAGAGGTCCCTGTGCAGCTCCTTATTCCCTGCCTGGCACCACCCATGGGGGAGGCAGGGTGGCCACTGGAAGATCCCTGTCAAAGGACACAGACTGCCCAGGACTCTCAAGAGCACATGGACTGTTTCCAGGCCACAGTTCAGCCAGTGGACACAGAGAGGGAGGGTCTCCTCGAAACATTTCCAGGAGCCACAGTCACCTGACCTCCTACCATCTCTTCTCTTCCCAGGACATGCAGAAAACCCCCTTCGCACCTGGCAATGGAGCTCCTGAGACACCTGGTCCTGGGTCTATGTCCCTGGAAGCAGAGGCCGGGCTGGGGACACCCAGGGATGGACCGTGGGTCCCTCACCTGTCATTACCCAGCCTGCCCCTTTCTCACCCCCAGAGTCATCTCTGGGACCTTGCTGCCAGGAGTCAATCCAACCTCCCCAGAGCCTGTGAGAGCACTGGGGAGACTGGTGCCCAGCTGGCCCTCTCTGTTACAAACAGAAGTCATCCCCAGGATCTGGGGACCCTGGGGCTCTGCATGTGGTACCCACAGACTCAAGGCCAAGACACAGCAGGGGAGTGGGAAGAAGGGCCATACTCTAAGATACTCTAAGGGAACTGGGTCCCCCTTAGTCTTGCTATTCAGAGTGTGCTCCCCGGACCAGGGTGGTCAGCATCACCTGGGAGTTTGGTAGAGGCAGACTCTGAGGTCCACTCCACACCCGCTGAGTCAGACTCTGCATTTTCACAGGATTTGCAGACCCTCCATGGGCACAGGACGGGGAGAGCGGCCCCACCCCTACATCACGGGGTCTCAGCCTGGCTGGGCATCTGCTGAAGCAGCATTTCTAGGTGTCCCCTGGGCATTGACAGTCTTGATAAAGTTCCACAGGTGATTCCAGCACACAGTGGGGGTGACATCCCAGTGACAGGAGTTCCTGAGGCAGCCCCCAGGCTCCTGCTCCGAAGGGGAAAGCCACAAGGGGAGGAGAGAGGCCTGTGGGGGCACTGACCCTGTACCTTAACCCCAAGCTGTGTGGGTCACCGGACTCCAATGCCACAAGCTTGTGCTTGTCCCAACAAGGGCATGTGGGCGCTCTCCCACATGCTGGGAAATCACAGCTGAAGAGGGAGAGGCCTCAGCCCTTGTCAGGGAACCCAAATGTAGACAGAAATGAAAGGGGAAGAAGGGGACAAGGGAGTGGGGAAGGAGAGGAGGGGAGGAGATCTGGCAGAGACCCCGCCCTGGCTCACGTGACCCAGCCCTGTGTCCCTGCCCCCAGAGACTGCTCAGCTCAGCTCAGAGGCAGGAAGAACGGCAGAGCTGACACGTTGGGACAGCAGTGCTCTGAGCATTTCTGAAGCAGAAGCTCTTCTCAGAGTGAGAGACTGAGCAGGCCGTAGGTGCCATGGAGCCCCCTTCGGCCCCTCGCCGAGTAGGACGGGTCCCCTGGCAGGACCTCCTGCTGGCAGGTGAGAGGGACAACTTCCTGGGAGGGGGCGGCAGGTTGGGAGAGAGAGGCTGGCTGGGGTCTCCAGGGAGGACAGGGCTCTGAGAGGGGATAGGGGAACAAGGCAGGACTGGGGGAGCGGGCTCAGCAACAGGACTATCGCAGGATCTGGAAGTGGTGAGCCAAGGGCTTTTTCCCAAGTTACTCATCACTGAGGACTGAATTTTGAAAATGTATGATAACAACAACCCTATTGGGGTCCGTATTAGGGACCCTAATAGCTGTCCCTTCCCACCAACCTGAGATCTTGACAAACACCGGACTTGGAGGGCCCTGAGGACACATTCATTCAGCCCTGGATATTTGCTGCCTGCCCTACCACCAGGGTACAGGGTACGGCACAGATCAGAGGAGTCCCTGCTCCCCGGGCTCACTTCTGTGGGGACGAAGACAGATACCCAGAGACGTCTAGAATGTGAGGTCAGGTACTGACAAGCGTCATGAAGGGAATGGAACAGGGAAAGGTCAGGACGTGGAGACAGAGGGTCTTCAGAGGCGGCAGTCAGGGCAGGCCTCTCCCGAGGACCCCCTGAGCGGCAGCAGGTATCTAAGGGCAGTGAGGGAGTGAGCGACAGACATGGGAGGAAGTTTTTCCAAACAGAGGGAATAAGTTCAGAGGTGAAGCAGCACGGTCATGCCGCTGACCTTGAGCAACAGAGACACACACAGACACACAGATACCCTTGCACACTCACACATACAGCCCGGGGCTGGGGGATGAGGACCTGCTCCGTCTGCAGGGCCCCAGCTTTCCCTCCAACACCTAGGTCCAGACACTGATCCTTCTGCTCCCTTCCCTCCTAGTCTCGCTCTTGATCCTCTGGAACCCGCCCACCACTGCCCAAGTCACTATGGAGTCCGTGCCGCCCAATGCTGCCGAAGGGAAGGACGTCCGTCTGCAAGTCCACAATCTGCCTGGG